>PVJI01003387.1:0-126046 GCA_004026765.1 Micronycteris hirsuta
TCTACAAATAAAGTTTTATTACTTCCTTTTCAACTTGTGTACATTTGATCTTCTTTTCCTGTTTCATTACACTAGCTAGGGCTTTCAGTATGATGCTGAACGTAAGTGGTGAGAGCATCTCTTTCCTTTTTTTCAGTCTTGGTGGGGAAGCATCCAGTCTCCTATCACTACCTAGGATGTTTAGGTGTAGGTATTTTTGGAAGATTATTCTTTATTGAGTTGAGGAAGTTTCCCTCTATTCCAGAGTCTTGAGAGTTTTTATCCTGAACAGACAATGGAGTATATCAAATGCTCTTCAGCACCTTTTTTCTTCTTTTGGCTGCTTATGTAGTGGATTACATTGGTAGGTTTTAAAATACTAAATAAGCTTTAGATATCACTTGTTTTTAGTACATAATTCTTTTTACATGTAGATTATATTTGCTGATGTTTTGTTGAAGACTTTTGTATCTATGTTCATAAAAGATATTTTTCTGTTGTTTTCTTTCCTTCTGATGTCATTTGTTTTTCATATTAAGGCAGTTCTATTTTCAGAGAATAAACTAGGAAGTGCTCTCTGCTTGTATATTTTGAAAGATATTGTAGAGAATAAGTATTATTTCCTCCTTAAATATTTGGTGGAATCATCAGTGAAAACATCTGGGCCTGGTAATTATTTTTTAGAAGGTATTTAAATATTGACTTAATAAGTATAGAGCTATTCTGGTTATCTATTTCTCCTTGTATAAATTTTGGTAGTTTTACATCTTTCATAGAACTGAATCATTTTATCTATATTATCAAATTAGTGAGAATGGAGTTTTTGTAATATTTCCTTATCATTAGTGTTGATCCCTTTTTCATTTCTGATACTAATAATTTTTGTTTTCTTTCTTTTTGGTTGGCTTGATTAGAAGTTTATCATTTTTGTTCATCTTTTCAAGGAAACAGATTTTTAAAGCAATCTTTTCTGTTGATTTCCTATTTTCATTTTCATTGATTTCTACTCTAATTTGCATTATTCTTGCTTTTTCCTGTTGCTTTGGTCTTAAATTGTTCATTTCTTTCTAATTGCCTAATGTCAAATCTTATGTTATTGATTTCCGATCTTTCTTATTTTCTAATATAAGCACTTAATGCTATTAACTTCTCTCTCTGCGATACTTTGCTGCATTGCACAAATTTTGATGTTGTGTTTTGATTTTCATTTAGTTCAAAATATTTGAAAATTTCTTGTGGGTCTTTATAAGAAGAGTATTTTTAAATTTCTAAATATTGGGATTTTCGAGCTATCTTTCTGTAACTTATATCTAGTTTCATATTGCGGTTTGAGAACATACGTTGTATTACTTGTTATTTTAAATTTATCACCGTATGTCTTATGGCTTAGAATGTGGTAAATTTTAAGGAATGTTACATGTAATCCTGAGAATAACGTGTACTTTACTGTTGAATGAAGTATTGTGTACATGTCAGTCAGACGAAGTCCATTGGTCACGCTGTTTACATCGTCTGTGTGCTCACTGCTTGCTGCCTGCCTGATCTGTCAAACAGTGAAGGAGGTGTTGAAGTCACCATGAAGAATGGACCTGCCTGTTTCCATTTAGTTCTGTTAGTTTTTGCCCCGTGTATGTTCGCACTCTGTTGTTAGGTACATACCCAATTATAATTATTGTGTCTTCTTAGAGAATGGATTTTTTATCATCAGGCAGTGCTCTGTTTATCTCTGAATTTTTTTTTGTTCTGAAGTTCTTTGTGTCTAAAATCAACATTACTCCTCCAACTTCCTTTTAATTAGTGTTAGTATGGTATATCACTACCTCTTACCCTTAAATTATTAGAATTTTTATATTCAAAGTAGGAGTTTACAGACAACATGGCTGGGTTACTTTAATTTTGATATTTATTCTAAGAACCTCTGTCTTTCGATTGGTTTATGTAGACCATTCACATTTTAAATGATCAGTGAAATAGTTCAATTAATATTTACCATATTTGTAATTCTTTTTATTCACCGGATTTATCCCCCCTTATGACTTCCCTGGTTTAATCGATCATTTTATATTATTTTATGTGCTGTATTAACATGTTGATTATATTATGAAAGTTTCAGTGGTTACCCTACAATTTACATTTTCATCTATTTTAAGTCCGCTTTCAGGTAACACCACGCTCTTGACCCGCAGTGAGTGTATGCACCTTATAAGAAATTATTCCCAATTTCTCCCTCCTTGTCTGTGACATTTCTGTCATTCATTTTGTGGATGGGAGAGACCTGGTTCTTCTTGCTGACACATGTAAAGAATTACAGATCAGCATATCTATTAGTGTGCAGTCTGTTTATTAGTGACCCGTTCCCATGGAAGAGAACAGGACTGGGTAGAGTGAGGGTTGACAGGCAAGGTTTCAGGGTAAAGCAGGGCGGCAAAAGTAAGAGGGGCTGAAGACCGGGGTGGCAAGCTCCTGGGTGGCCTGAGGCCAGGTGGTGGGTGGCCAGAGAGCCAAGAGCGCCCGGAGCCCTCAAAAGAGAGAGTGAGTTTTTTGTTCTGTGGACCTATATAGTTGGTGGGATAGGAGGAAAAGTTACATATTGATTCACGGGTAAATGTGGTGCCAGCTTTCCTGGGGGAGTGCGACTACCTAAACTTAGGTAAGTTAACCCGAATCCTTATCTTGCTCCAGACTCCATTCGTTCATCTTGTTATAAAACACATACGTGACAGGGGGCAGTTAATTAAAATTGGAGCACTTTCCAGAGTTATTTATGGGCTTTTTCTGTAAGCATTAGGACTCCCTCATAGAACGGATAGTGACCAGAGGTAGACAATTAACCAAAGTTGTTTTATGGGCTTCTTCTTTGGGCACTGTGGACCCTCTCCCGCATTCCAGGTCCTAGGATGAAAGCACAGTTCCAAGACTTTTTTTCCCAGATAGTGGGAACTTCATAGAATTTCAGGGACTTCCCTTCTTTCTTGCTAACAGTGTTTCTTGTGATGTTGGAACACCTGGCAATACTATCAGACCAGGCTCAGGACTGCTGAGTTGGCTTGTGAGACATATCTCCTTCCTCCTCCCTGCCTCGGTTTACTATTCATTCTACTTACGTGGTAAAGATGTTTCCTGGCAACCAGGATGCCAGATACTGGCCAGTAACAGCAGTGCAGTCTCAGAGTCCTTCCTGTGCTGTCTCCTGCCTCGGTTTCACCTATTCGTAATCATCTAATACATTGTTATTATTATTGTTTTTAAAAGTTATCTTTCAGATAAAGTAAAGAATAGAAAGATATTTTATTTGTATATATTTCTTCTTTAGTGTTTTCCTTTCTTTATGCAGATTCAAGTTTCTGACCTTTATCATTTTCCTTGTGTCAGAAGATCTCTTAATATCTTCTGCAGAACAGATTGGCTGGTGATGTCAATTTTTAATTTTTATTTTGCTTTCAAAGAGTAATCTTGATAGATACAGAAATTTAGGTTGATAGTTTTTTATTTTTAACACTACATCACTGTCTCCTTGCTTTCTGTTTTCTGGTGAGAAGTCCATTGTAATTCTTATTCTTGGTCCTCTCTAGGTAAGGAATTTTCTTTCTTCTTTTTCTTTCTTGGTGCCCTTCTGTTTGAGTACGACATATCTAAACGTAATTATTACAACTGAGTTGGAAGGGTTATAGGATCTCACTGGAAGAGTAGGTCATTTATAGAATAAATATTTGAGAAGAGATGGGCTTATGGAAATGGCACATTGTACAGTTCTTGTAGGTGTTATTCAAACGGAACGCTATGACGTAGGCATGTCCTGGACTTATGGCGACTCTGAGGGAGACAACCCACTTTGTTCTGCACTCGGACCTAGGGCAGAAAGCAAGGAAAGTGGGGAGGTCATGAGGTGTGATTTAGGACAAGCTCACACACGAATCTCAGCCTGGGGCTTCTATCTGCATCTTTGGGCAAATTATTTCATCTCCCTAAGCTGTGGTCTCATTGCCTGCAAATAATCCTCACTGCCCATGGTTGTTTTGAAGATCGGAACAATATATAGAAATACTGAAAATAAAGCAACTGACACATAGTATTGATAAGAAAATGTAGATCTCTCCTCTCCCTCCTTTTCCCCTTCCTCCTCTTCTTCTTCCTCCTCCTCCTCTCTTTCCTCCGCTTTCTCTCTTTTCTTCCTTTTCCATTTCTCCAGCTTTTCCTTCCTTCTGCTTCTACTTCTCCTCTTCCTACTTCTTTCCTCCTCCTCCCTTTTCTTTCTCCTCTTCCTTCTACTCTCCTCTTTTTTCTCCTACTGTTCTTCCTTCTTCTCCTGTAAACTAAAACAGTGAATCTTTTTGTTTAGGAGTTAACCAGAGAGAAATCAAGTAGAATATGAAGAGATACCTATGTGGCAAAACTATGCAGTTACCATATGGAAATAGGTAGAATAAAAACAAATGGAAGAGATCAGTCAGATGTTTGCACCTTGTGCCTATAGTGGGGAGGCTGGGATGTAGTTGTCACAAGGCAGTGGGTGGATTACAAGAGACTTGGCAAATAGGCTGGCTGTTACATAGAGTTTTGAATTTTATCAACATGCCTGGGCTTATGCTCTTTGGATTATCTCTTACTGCTCTGTTTTTCCTTCTGAGTTTCATCTTGCTTCCAAAGGGAAAAGACACATATCGGAGCCAAAGTGCTGGAGGTGGGATGGAGGTAGTATCCTTCCAAGGCCCAGCCAGGTGGTCTTGGCATTGTAGTAAATAAAACATGAGACAACTCTAAGGAGCAAAGCCAGAGTGATTTAGTAACCTGAAGAGTCTTGTTTCTGTTCATTTAAGGGCCTGGGGTTGTTTTTATAATGAGTAAGCCCTTACAAGGAGCAGGGAACACGCCTCAACTCTGTGTCTAAATTCTGGACCCCAAACTGCACTTTTATCCTTCTGAAATCACGGCTGTGTTAACAACGTGAGAGCCTCCCAAGGGGATGGGACTGAAAACAAGCATCTTTAGAGAACAGTGGACATGTTTATTTTGTCTGTAACTCATTTGCTCAATTCTTAATATGCTCCACTAAAGTCATGTAATAGAACACTTGCTTCACGCCAGTGTTCCCAGCCTTGGTTGTATATTAGCATCACTTGAGAAACTTTGTAAAAATATCAATGCTGATTTAATTGTTCTGGGGCATCGTTATTTTAAAGCTCCCATGGTTTTTAAACCACTGACTTATATATACACTTAGAGGTGTGTTTCCATGTTTCAGTTGGAATTTTAGCCCATAGTCTCTTGGTTTGCCCTTTGCAGCACTAGAGGACCAAAGGTCACAGGCATCCTGGAACAGAGCTCTACAAAGGTCTGAAAATAAATTAACCCCTCAGGCGCTTCCCTAAAGCTAAATTGACCTAGTACAGTTACTTCATCTCTTAGAAACCTTTTTATCCTTTTCATTATATTTGTGATTCTAATGAGGTAGTCTTACAACTTTAAATCTCTTAAGAGGCAAAGACAAAAGTTTTGGGAGGGAATAGGCTTTACTTTAATTATAATAGTAAAGTTTATTTCCAGTTCTTACCCATTATTCTCTTGTCAGAACATTGTTGTAGTATGCTAACATTTCCTGTATTTGAAGCACTTATAATTGGTGCCTATTTAATACCTATTATTGGTGTTCAGCTTATGTTATAATTCAATTTTTTCCCAAAATTTATGTTGGAGATTTTCCTAGTATTTTGAAGTCTGCTGTTGAGAAGAAACTACTTACACATTTCATTAAACTTACAGGATAAGAGAAGGCACGGATGAGTAATAAGTCTCAAGGAATCATTCTATGGAAAGCCCATTTCTGTCTTATTACTATAACATGTGGGTCTATTGGATTCCTGCTGTAAATCCTGCCGGAAGCTTGTCAAATGGAAGCAAAAGTGAGGGGGAGGAAGTACCTTACATTTCAACTATCTAACGAAGAGTAATATTTCCCCCAAAGCAGTGAACCATTTAATTTCCACTACTGTTACCTGGGGAAAATAATATCAATAGAAGAAACTTAGAAACCAAAATAAGCACTCAGTTTCCAGAGACTCCAAAAATCCCATTTCAGGGAAATAGAAATCTCAGAATAACCTTGACTGAATTTTTTTACCATTATTTACAAATTAAACTTAAGTTGTTAGAAAATTGTCAAAAATGCGTATCTCTTTGTAAACTCAAAATCTGCTGACAAGCTCTGTATTATGAAGGTATAAAGGAACTTATCCTAAAATAAATAGTGAGCGATATTTCAATATGTCAAATAAGTGACAGCTAACACTTAACTGTACTTGCTTATGTGAGGTTTTAGATAAGAGAGCAAATAATAAGCATTCACACATGTGAACACAGACACTTAGAAATAAATGTTTTTAGAAAATGAAATAAATGTTGATTATTTTTTAGATCGGCCTAAAATAAAAGTTTCTGGCAGGGCGGCAAGGCAGAGAGAATTGAGAAATCAGCAATGTTCTCACAGTTAATCTTAAATAACTAGTTGCAAATATTACTGCCCACATAATAAGAAAAATTTCAAAATAAGTCTCTATTTCTATGTCTAGGAAATTTTATGTCAGTTGGGCCATTAGTGTGGGGTCTGGGTTGCATGGGAGAATGGAGAAAGCATGTACACAGATTTTTATGATTTATAAAATTAAGTTGTGAGAGTTACTGAGATCAGTATTGACTAAACTTTACTTTGAGGATTACATAAGATTAACTTTCATGTCAGTAACTAACCTACCAAATGAATTCAAAAGAGGAATAATTGACTTTAATACTGATGATTACAGTCAAAAAAGTATCCTGTGCCTGGAAAGTTCTCACATACCATATCACAACAGGTGCTAATGTCAAACCTATTCAATGTCAAACACACCGGTTAAAGTTTCAATCGGCACTTGGTCCTTTCCCCCGGGAACAGCCTCCGGGCCGTAATGGTGGATCCGTGGGAACCACAGTTCTGTCACCTTGCTCCCATTCTCTGGCAATATCAGACTGGTCTGGGGTGAACAACCGGCTCACTGGGTTAGTGTTTTTCCCTCGGGAACGTGAACCGAGGGACGGAGCCTGGACTTGAGTCCGGAGCTCCAGTGAAGCGCCCGCAAACTCTTGATGCGGTAGATTCAGTTTCGCCCTTTCTCAGGAGTTGCTTCTTCAGTATTTTTAAAGTTTTGTAACATACCTAATACTCTTACAGTAAATTCTCTTTTGATAGTTCAGATTTCTCATGTTCTATTATTAAAAAAAAAAGTCCTTACTAAGTTCACAATCATGACACTAGAGCTTAGGAAAGCCTTAGGGGATCAGCTAGTTTTTCTCTGGCTGCACAGGAAGTGCCGGGCACTCCGAGCTGGAGTCAGCATCGAACACAGAGAAGTCCAGATGCGGGACGAGAGCCGAGTGCTCACTTTTGCTGAGCGTTCCACCTAGTTCCTGAGGTTTACCTGAGTTCCGAGAAAGGCGTGGAACACGAACCACTTGGTTTAGCAACCTGCCCCCTACTATGTTTCCTTATCCTCTTGCAAATTTCTCACTTTTGATATTTCTATTTTGTTATAATTTTAATTGTGTGACTGAAGCAAAAGGACTGAGGATTTCCAGAAATGCACTCTCTAACCAAACCCCCAAATTAAGTCTTATAGATTGTTTATAAACAAAGGGTATTTGGTTAGGGAGAATATGAAATAGTAAATAAATGTATTAATTAACTCAACAATATTAAATCCTTAGTCTGTGCCAGGGACTGTTGTAGTTGCTGGGGGGCATGGTAGTGAACGTGGCCAAACCTCTGCCCTTCCCAGAGCTCCGCTTCTAGTTGGGAAAAGACAGGTAAGATCTGTCTGTCAAATATGCAGTCTGTTATGTTGGAACGAGTGGGAAGAAAGATGCAGGAGGGGAGGGAAATAGATGTGTGCGGTGTGGGGTTGTAGTTTTGGAGGTGGTGTTTCTACTTGAACAACTCAAAAATAGAATTGCCATTTGTCAATCAGTTCGGTAAGATTAAAACAGATCCCAAAGGCAAAATGAAAGTAAGCCTGTGATGTAGGGTGCCAGGGATTAAAGATATTCCAAGTGGAAGTTTCTTTAATATCTACCACACATTCAGATAATACTGAATGTGCATTTTGAGCCTAAGTCTAAATGAGGGTACGTTTTTAGCCCAAACTTCTGAGACACTTTGTAGCCATCTGGAATTACTCATCAGGGCATCTTCTTAGGCAAGGTGACTTTTACGCTTTAACTGTTTTTGAATTTTGCAGCATCGTCAAGTGACTCAGACACAGTGACTGACGCTTGCCCTTTTTCCTGAAGCTCCTGTTCAAAGGACTGGTTTATGTTATATTTCTTGTGGCAGGGCCTGAATCAGGACTGTTAAATGAAGTCCCAGTCACAATCTTTTACAGATGCCTCTAGATGATTAATTATTTTATTTAGGATTAAAGTTTATACTTTATTGTTATTTTGCCAAATACAGCTTAAGAGCACTTGACTAACAGTTAATAGAAAACATAAGAGTCAGAGAAATTGATTTAAATTCAACATGTCATCATTTTCATGCCAACTTCCAGTACATCTGTGAAAGTGAACATTTTCTTCCCAAATTAACCTAATCTCAAATGAGAGAATTATTTTGCTTTACTTTACCCCAATAATGGACCATCTGCTCAATGACCTTGACTTTCTTTAGGCTCAAGAGAGCATACTGCCACTCACCAAGAGAGAAGGCAGGGATAGTTATTTCTCTCCTACGTTAAAGAAATTGGTCACTTCTCATAAATGTAAGCCATTTTCCCCATAACCCTTAAAACCAATTGGTAAGATTTTGCAGAAAGAAACCTTTAGCTTGCATATAAATTTAGTGTTGGAATCTGAGTAGGATTCAACCTTTGCAATTTTTTAATAGAAAAACAAACCTATGCCTTTCACTGAAATAATAATGAAGGCTTTTCTTTTTGTATTGTTTAGAAAGAGGGACAATTTTCCATTCTTTTTCAAACTAGATTCAAGAATCACAAAACCCATTATTTATTCACCTTTCCCTCTCTCCCTCTCTCCTTTTCATAAGCACTTATTAAACATCTAGCATTTGCCTGGCATTTGCTGGATACTGATAATAAAAAAGTCCAGTTCCACCTTTAAACAACTTATGTAGAAAACATAAATAACTAAATATAAAATAAGTACCACTCTTCTCTCTCAATAGGGGCAACTCATCTCTCCGCTTCCTACACCTACAGTCCATTCTCTCTGCATAAGAGCCAGATGAATTTTGCAAACAAAGATTAGATCATGTAATTCTCACGTCCAGAGCCTTTCTGTGGCTTCTGATGTCACTTAAATTCCAAGGTCCTCAGCCTAGTAAGGTCATAACATGGTTTGACTCAACTCTCTCTCTGACTGCTGTCCCCACCATTATGTTGTTCAGAACACAGGGACCGACTTCCTCTTCTGAGAGCTCCCAACATGTCCCTGCCCCGCGGCCTGGGCAAGTGTTTCTGTCTCAAATGATTTTCCCTTCAGTTCTCTGCTCAAATTCTCTCTCCTCAGAATCCTTCTCTGATTGCCCCATTTCTTTCTATAGTAATGGGGAAATCAGGAAAGAACTCCATGATGTTGTACCACTTCAGTTTTCATAACATTTATTACCGCTTGTCAACATATTTATGTCTTTATGGCATAATCCACTTTCCAGATTTCAAGTGGTACACAGGAAGGGATTTTTCTTTCTGTTCTGTTTACATGTGCATCGCCAGCCTCTGGAAATGAGCCTGGCGCAGAAGAAGTACACAAGTCACACTCCTGAAATGATTTCACATGCAGTGATAACACAGATGGGTAAGTGGAGTGACCGGCAAGCTGGGAAGTCAGGGACAATTCACTGAAGTAAAATGTGACAAGAATGTGAAAGATGAGCAGAGATTCGATTGATAGGGAAAGAAGGAAAAGGGATTTCATGAAAGATAAATGTATACAAGGTGGGTACCAATAATAGGATGAATCAAATTAACCCAGGGCATGGGACACTTGGAGGAAATTAAGTTCAGTTTACCTAGAAGAAACAAGTATGCTAGCTGTGGTCATTTGGGAAGTGACTCAGCAGTGGGCTTTCTCTGAAGTTAGAAACATAGGGGGAACCAAGAGAGACTCTCATGCTGGATAATGCCTTTCTTTAAAACAATGTGTGCTTTCTGCTGAACTTCTTACTGGTGACAAGGATCTCCGTGAAGATTTGCCTTCAATTTTAATGAGTTTATGCTAATTAAGTGGTTTTAGGAATGAATCCTTTTGTCTTACTGTTATTAAAATTGTTTGTGAGCAGAGAGGTTTACTCTTGCGGGTTTGAATTTACACTCTCTTTTTTTCTCTTCCAGCTACAAGCACGTGGGTAGGAGCTCAGTAAATGTGACTAGAGCAGGATTGTAACTTTCAATTTTAAATCTAAATATTTCATTGTTTTAAAATGATATTTTATTATGCTATTACTGTGTCCCCATTTTTCCCCCTTTGACGACCTCCACCCAGCACCCCCACTCCCTCAGGCAGTTCTCACTCCATTGTTCATGTCCGTGGGTCATGTGTATAGGTTGTTTGGCTGCTCCGTTTCCTGTACTGTACTTTACATCCCCATGGCTATTCTGTAACTACCTATTTGTACTTCTTAATCCCCTCACCTCTTTACCCGTTCTCCCACACTAGCCTCCTATCTGGCAATCATCAAAATGCTCTCCATTTCCATGATTCTGTCTCTGTTCTTCTTGTTTGCTTAGTTTGTTTTTTAGATTCAAATGTTGATAGATGTGTATTTATTGCCATTTTATTGTTCATATTTTTGATCTTCTTTTTCTTAAGTCCCTTTAACATTTCATATAATAATGGCTTGGTGATGATGGACTCCTTTAGTTTTTCCTTGCCTGAGAAGCTCTTTATCTGCCCTTTGATTCTAAATGATAGCTTTGCTGGTAGAGCAGTCTTGGCCGTAGGTCCCTGCTTTTCACGACTTTGAATATTTCTTGCCAGTCCCTTCTAGCCTGCAAAATTTCTTTTGAGAAATCAGCTGACAGTCTTTTGGGAGTTCCCTGTAGGTAATTAACTGTTTTTTTCTTGCTGCTTTTAGGATACTCTCTTTGTCTTTAGTGTTTGGCATTTTAATTATGACGTGCCTTGGAGTAGGCCTCTTTGCATCCATATTGGGACCCTCTGTGTTTCCTGGACTTCTATGTCTATTTCCTTCACCAAATCAGGCAAATTTTCTTTCATTATTTTCTCAAATAGTGTTCCAATTTCTTGCTCTTTCTCTTCTCCTTGTGGTACAAATACTGGAATGCCTGAAGTTGTCCCACATGCTGCTTATACTATCCTCATTATTTTGGATTCTTTTTTCTGCTTGTTGTTCTGATTGCCTTATGCTTCCTTATATTCCAAATCATTGATTTTGATCACAAGGTGAGGGGCTTCATCCACTCTACAGTTATTTCACTGTAAATTGTTCTTTATTCTAATTAGTATATCCTTCATTTCTGACTGAATCTTTTTTATGCTGTTGAAGTCCTCAATAAGTTCCTTGAGCATCCTTATAACCAGTGTTTTGAATTCTGCATCTGATAGATTGCTTATCCCTATTTCGTTTAGTTTTTTTTTCTGGAGTTTTGATCTGTACTTTCACTTGGGCCATGTTTTCTTATCTCCTCATTTTGGCAGCCTCCCTATGTTTGTTTCTATGTATTTCAGGGGTGTCAAATTCATTTTAACTGGGGGCCACATCAGCCTTGTAGTTGCCTTCAAAGGGCCGAATGTAATCTTAGGACTGTATAAATGTGACTACTCCTTAACTAGGGGCAGGGAGCTCAGTGCGGCCACTGGGTAGAAACCAGATGCTGGGTCAGATAAAACAAGGCCAAACAAGGTTTGGCCTTCCGGCCTTGTGTTTGCCACCTGTGGATTAGGTAGAGCTTCTATGACTCCCTGTCTTGGTAATGTGGCCTAATGTAGTAGGTGTCCTGTGGAGTCCAGTGGCATAGCCTCCCATATCACCCAAGCTGGGTAGTCGAGGTGCACCCTTTGTGTGGACTGAATAATACTCCTCTTGTAGCTGAGTCTTGATTGGTTTTGGCAGGTCAATGGAAGGGATTTACCCAGGCCAGTCAGCAATAAGGACTGGCCGTGACTACTGACCACTAACCTTTGCCCTCTGTGGAGGATCAGCTGTGCAGTGGCAGGGTGGTGGTCCTCCAGTCTAGTCTGTAGCTGTCTACTGGGTGCACAGGCACTAGGGTTTCCTGGGTGCTGCAGCCCAAGCTCAGTCCCTACCTTTGTTTTGCCCGGGGCCACCCTGCCTGAGCTATAAAGCAATCTGAGATGGCTGCTGCTTGGGCTGGACTTGGAGATTCCTAGGCAAAGCCAAGCTATGAAACTAGACTGGCTGCTGCTAGTGCTAGTGCTGGGCCTGGGGCCACTTAGCAAGAGGTTTAGGGGCTGGGGGCTCACTGAGGCCAGCTGTTGCTTGTTTGAGAGGATTTAGGAAGTTGTGAAACATGGGCCAAGACCAGCCATTCATATGGAAGTCTCTGTTAACAGCTTGAGTACACCTTAAGTTGGGTGGGATGGAGTCTCTTGGGATCTCCAGGTGGGGCAAACCACTGTGAGCCAGGCTGATGGAGTCCCGGATATGGCAAACCCCTGCTGGCTCTGTGGCTTTGTGGGGGAGGGTTCAGAAAAGGGACAGTGGCTTCTGCCTGCCTTTCTGTCTGGGAGAAAGCTGTCCCCTAGCTGCCACCTTGATGCCGGACACTTCAGTTTCTCCCTGTATGCCACTGGTGCCTTTCAAGCTGCTACCCTGGTGCTGGAGCTCTGAGGGAGTGAGTCTGAGTGAGACTGTGTGTGGGTTCTTTAGAAGGAATTGCTTGGAAATCCAGAAGTTCCCCACTGGTTTTTGCAGCAAGAATTTATGGTGACTTATATTCTTGTCACTGGAATCCTCGGCTGGGGGCGGGGGCTGGGGGGCCTGGTGTGGGGCTGGGACTCCTTGCTGCCTAGATATCCCTCCTGAATTTTTATCCACCACACATGGATGTGGGACCAGCCTGTGCTGTGTCTCCTCCCCTCCTACCAGTCTGGAAGGATGTGATTTCTCTGATTCTGTAGTTGTCAGACTCCCATTCAACTCAGTTTCTGATGGTTCTGAGTGACAGTTCTGTACTTAGTTGTAATTTTGAGGTAGTTGTGTGAGGAGGTGAGCTGTGTGTACCTATACTGCTATCTTGACCAGAAGTCCACTCTAAATATTTTAAATGAATCAAGAGGATGTACTCTTTAGAGTATCTCTATAGGATTTTGTAAAAGGAATATCCTTCTTTCATTTATCCATCCAGATTTTCAATTGCTGTGAGTATATAAAATGGGGCTGTATCCTGCTAGTCACAACGCTCATTTGTCGTGTTTGCAACAGGTTCATGTCATTGCCACACTTCAGAGACTGAGATGTGCCACCTCCTCTGAAGGACAGGGACATAACTGTGTCACACATTGGAGTTCTAGGAGTCATCAGCGCTGCTTCCTTGGTGCAAGTCACCTGCCCTCTAACAACTTAAATTTACAAGTGTGTGTTGCACATATAGGAGTAATTACAGCATTTATTTCGAGTTCCTCAAGGACGGGAATAGCTGCTTATGTTTAACTGTGTCTCAAGCATCTGATACAACGTATGTTATTTATTCAGTTAACACATATTGTTTAGGCTTATATAAGTCAGGTACTTTTTAGCAAGCATGCTTTATATGAGGCATAAGACAATGAACAAAAGTCCCAAAACCCTTATCTTCAGTGTCTTGTAGTATAATGTGAGTAGGCAAGAAATAAATGAGGAAGGAAGTAAATAAATAACGTGGTGTGTAAGATGCTGGTAAATGTTAGGAACAATGCGGCAGGGAAGACGGTTGTTGGTGTTTGTCAAGGGGAGGCTGCGGGTTAATGTAGGGTTCTCTGAGAAGTCCTCAGAGAAGATCGCATTTGTGGCAAGACCTCAACAATGGGAGGTGGGACATTTGCCTCTAGCCATTTTCAGTGGTCTGGGTACAGATGGATGTTAGGTAGATAATTCTCCAGATATAGAAAGCAACAAGTAGAGGAGAACTGAAGTGAGGGTATGTCTAGAATGTTCTAGAACAATAAATAGAACAGAGTGGCTCAGCAGAGGAAGTGAGGAGGAGAGTGAAAAGTGAAAGGAAATAGGGTCAGACAGACAGCAGGCTTTCAGAAAGTCAAGCAGTTGTGGGTGATGTAAGGATTCCGGCTTTTTTAACAGTATATATGGGCCACTGGGGCCTTTTAAGCAGAGGAGTGGCATGACTTGATTTATGGGATTGCTCTGGCCTCTGCGTCAGTGGGGACGGTAGGACACAGAATATGAAGTGGTACTGGAATGTGGATCAGGCCAGGAGAGCTTCACCAAAGATTGGGAGAAGGACAGCACAGGGAAGGAGCCTTTCTTGTTGGCTCCTGTGTTCCAGAACGCCTTTAAGTGTAGTCTTTGAGACACTGAATTGCCTGCTCCTTTCAAACCACCAGAACTTTTAACCTGTCCTGATCGCTCTGTCCTGACAGCTGAATTCTGACAAGTTTTACCTGTTACAGATAAGACATTTTTTACTTTGCTTTTTTTTGTTTGTTTGAGTTGGGCACAGGACACATTAGATTAGCAAATCAAAACTTTCTAATTGTGCCCTGGCTGGGTGGCTCAGTTGGTTGGAGCGCCATCCCATGTACCAAAGAATTGTAGGTTCGATTCCTGGTCAGGGAACATACAGCAGGTAGCTGATCTCTCTTTCTTTCTCTCTGCCCCCCAACCCTCTGCACCCTGCTTCTCTCCTCTCCTCCTTCCCTCCTCTAGAATCAGTGAACATGTTCTTGGGTCAGGATTAAAAGATTATTTTAATGTACTAATTGTACAATAAAAACAGATAGTTGTGTTTTGAAAAAAATGATTTAAAAAGTATCAGACTGCAAATGGATAAATGTCTGGAGATAACCTAATGTCAAGGTTGGGCCTTATTTTAAATGTTGAGCCTGTCAGAAGTTCACGTGGTGTTCCTGTGTCCTCTTCTGTAACCCTCACCCGTTCTCCAGCTGCCCCTGACGGCTCAGGGCTTGGCCTCCAGGATATTTCCATCTTGCTCACTCTTAAGTAATTTCATATGCTGAAGCCTATTTTTTTCCATATCTTGTATTCTGCTAGGTGCCTCAGAGTTGAAATTATTTTCTTAGGAGATATGGCTAAGGAAAGGTAACTGTCGTCATTCTCAATGTCATTTCTTAATCTAGTTAAAATGACTACTGTAAGTTTGAGGAAGTTGGTTGCAGGTGTATAGTTTGATTTATAAAACTTGCTGCCACCTTTCAAACCACCCAGAGTGGAGACGCCCACTGAGGTGAGATGAATGACCATTGGTATCCCTGGCAGTATTGTTCAACCTGGGATATTGTTTTAAAACATAGGATTTATTATTATCCAGGTATTCAGGTGTGGCAAGGCCAACAGGTCCGAGGATGACTGCCCTGGAAAAGACAGACTGTCACACCCGCAGGTGCCTGCAGGGGACGGAGCACGCCCTGCGATGGGGGCTGGGCGAGGGGACAGCAGAGTTAGAAGGAGGCAGGAGGAACAGGAAAAACATGAGTGCTAGCTTTTATTGTCCTTTATTTTGGTTTCCATAGAAACAAAATGGGTTAGGCAGAGGAAGAAGGCTTAAAATTGGCTCATTTGAATAATTTCCCAGGTTCTGGAATATTGGGGCTGTCCTTGGTTATCTGGTACCTGGCCCTGGTCTTATTAGGGCAGGTGGGCTGAGACCCAGGGTGTGAGAGCCCCTTAAAGGAGCTGATTGGGGTACGGGCTCTGGATTGGCTGGTGTGCATATGAAAGATGTGCTGTCAGGCATAATTCACTCTGTCTAGGAATTGGCCAGCCTTGCCAGGGCCAGTCTCTCCAGCATCAGCAAGGCCCCAGGTGTGCAGCAGCACAGAGGAGTGGTTTCAATGCAGACACAGACTTATGCTCTATCTGTAGAAGAGCTTATGTCTCCTGTTCATGGCGATGCATATCCAGTAACTCCCAACAGAAGAAACATTAAATGTTTGTTTTCTGAGTGTGACCTACAATAAGCAAAGCAGATATACTGCTGAAGTTTTAAGTTTCTTACACGGCAAGAGAGATTTTAATAAGTTTCAGATTAGATTCTAATATCCTGGAACCTGGCAGGCTGTAAACCTCTCTACTTGGAATAAGTCCTTAAAAGGATCTCCGACCTACCCATGATGGTAGACAAGTTTGCTGTCCTCAATAAAAATCTAAGTTATTTCTCATTCATATATTTGCCCCCAAAGTTAAGTGTCTTCAAATAATGCCTTCCTAAAGGAAAAAAAAATCATTTCAGGTCACTTTAATCACACCCAAGTGCTCTTGAAAAACGTGCCAGAAGTCCTCACCGCAACTGCTGGCGAAGCCCTCCTCCTTGCCTGGTGCTGCAGTGCTTACTGCTTTATTCCTCTGAATAATATCCAGGCTGCTACAAGAGAAAATCCATTAATGCCCCTAAATTTGCATTCGTGTAGCAGTTTTCTCAATTCTTCCGCTGGAGTGGGAGAACACATTATGGCAGCTCCCATGTACCCTTGAAAGATGGAACGTACGAGGGATTGATCTGTGGAGAATTTGGATCCACTTGAAAAAACCAGCCGTGGGACCTGCCAAATTGCTGCTCTCTACCCCAGACATGATGCTCATTAAGAAACCCCATTGGCTCATGATTAATTGATTGGAGACCGAATATCCTAGAAGACTCATAATTTAGTCTTTGAATGGGCTCTTAAACTCCTCTCCTACATTCCCCAATGGATTATGCTTCAGACCCATTTGCACTGGATTTAATCTGTATGAAAATTTACCCATTCCACTTTCTCATTACTTAGATTGTTACCGAAAAGCTTATGTAGCTTTTTAACAACAGGGTTTTTGTTAAGATATTGAAACAACAGGGTTCTTGTTAATATATGTAAACAGTGGGGTTTTTGTTAAGATATTATTAGTCATATTAAATACTAAAACAATTTTTAAATAAAATGTCATTTCAAATCTAAGTTTTAATATTTGAGCTGGAATGTTTTTCTGGGTGTAGGGGTTAGCACTGTGTTTACATGGGTCAAACTGAAGATATTTTAATTTCAAAATAGCTTTTCTTTGAATTTGGAGGAGAAAAAAATCAAAGTACCAGAACTTTCTGTTTTCTTCTCTACCTCCTCAGAGACGGAGGATATTTACTAGTTTCTGCAAATACTTGAGTCCAAAAAAGTGTCAAAATTGTGTGCCAGCATGAGGCATGAGGAATAAACAAACCAACCCCTGGTTTCTGAACAATTAGGAAGATTGAAACTAAAATGATTCCATGCAAGCAATAAGCTGGTTATATGTAGCACAAATGAAACAAAATGAAGAACAGATGGGCAGATGACATGATTTAAATTATAAACAACAGGGCAATTTTTAAATCTACCAAGTTAAAAAAAAAAAGCAAGACATAGACTTAGGCAGAACAACTAAAAAACTGCAAGTATGGGAAGGGAGAAAAAGCATCTTTCAGCTGTCATTCATTCATTGACTCCACTTCAAACCCTCATTCAAAAACATACTACGAGTGACATGTGTTGTGCTGGGCACTGCAGAAACAATGGCGAACAGGGCAGTGCTTTCTTCATCCTGGCACATAAAAGGCTATTTTGAGAAGACAACTCCAAACAAGTTATAACAAAAGGAGGGCAAAGGTGAACATTAAGTATGAACTGCTTTGGGAGAAGGTAACTGGTCTGGAGGATCGAGGAATGTTTCCTGAGGCAATAATGCGGAGAGAGGTAAAGGATGAACGGTCATTTGTGAGTGACTGGATGTAGCCAGACAGAGGTGGTGGCGGTGGTCGTGGACACATTGGGTAGGTGGAAAAGTGGCGTCAGAGGGGGGATATAACAGCAGGAGCGCGCGCTCCGAGGTGGGATAAAGGATAGCCTGTCTTGAGAACTAAATATCAGTCAGCACTTCTGGAGAAGAGAGGGAAGATACGATGTGTGCAAGGCTAGTTAGTCTGCGCAGAACCTTTAAGTACTGTCAGGAATCTCAACTTTACGCTAGGAGAAATGAGAAGTCGTTGATGCATTTTAACAGAGGTTTGAGTCTATATTTAAATTTAAGTCTATACACAAATTTAAATAAATATAAACTTAAATTTATATTTAAATTTAAAAACAAACAAGCAAAAGAACCATGCTAACTGCAGCATGGAGGCTGGATTGAAAGGCAGTGATAAAGGTGGGGAAATAGATATGAGGCTATTTTATTAAATCCTTCAGGAGCTGATGGTTTTTTGAACTAGGCTATTGAAGTGGTTGCGGTCTGGGACTACAGAGACATGGAGGAAATGAAAACCATAGCACTTGGAAATAGGCAGCATGTAAGTAACAGGAAATGGGAAGAATCAGGCAAGATCTGTTTTTAGGTAGAGCAAACCAATGGCTGTTGAAAGGATTTATTGAGGCAGAAGGAACACCAGAGGAAGAATAGTTTATGGAAAAGTTCACAAATTCTGTTTTGGACAGGTATTTGGAGCGCCGGGGTGGAGGCGCTGTGTCAGGACGATCTAGCTGTTAGGTATGCGCACTAAAGAAGGGACAGTCAGAAGGGAGGTCTGGGCTTCTGTCAGAGTGGCCTACGTGAAGTCACAGCACCATTTCAGAGAATTCGAACAAGATTTATTTCTTACATGTTCTTTGCAGGTCAAGAAGGGAGCTTTTCTTTTCTTTTTTTCCACCCAGATTATTCACTCGGCCCCCCAGGCTGATGGAAGCCTTACTTAGTTACGATGCTGCTGTACCCACATACCATGGCCAGGCAAGAGAGTATGTAGAAGGCATAGTAGCTCAAAAATGTTCTGTTTGAAGTGAGCCTTGTCACGTGATTTACATTCCATCAACCAAGGTAAATTATATGAACTCTGCTGACTTCTAGAGGGAGGTAAGTGTAGTTTCCAATTATTATCTAGGAAGAAGAAGAAATCCAGAATGCTTTGTCTGAGTGCTAGTAACGCCTGCCACAGGACTGATGAGTCTGTTTAGGTAATGTCAATATGGGGCCCATGGCCTAGAAATGTGTCACTTGTGGCAACCCAGTATTTCCCCTATGTTTTGGTAATTTCTCACATTATTAATCTGTCTTCCCAATTCAGAGGACAGAATATTTATATTCCAAAATCTCGTGCAGTTTCAGATGCAGGCATGTGACTTTGATTTCTCTGGTCATTTGAATTCACTTGAGATTGGCATTAGGAAATTAGCACTGTGAAGAGGTGACTGGGAAAGGTGGAGTTCACACTCTGCACACGTATGACAGAGATTCTGGTTCTTCCTGGGGGGTGGAGGGGCCGAGGGACTGGAACATCAGGATCCAGTCCTAAGGGCCCTTGGTTCCAAGTGGCATCACCAAGGCAGGTTTTCCAGAGCGGTCCCTGTGGTGTGGTGCAGTTACTCCCGAATGGGTAATTTCCCACTCTTGCCTGGCCCTTCCCTCATGTATATGAACTCCATAATATTCCTCTTTAAAAATAAATTTTCTACTTAAATATCAGAATATTTTCTAATGTTTACAATTAAGCATCCTGACCAAGACGACATTGGTCCCAGGAAAGTCAACAAGCCCTCAAGGACTTGGGGATCAGTGAGTGTGTTATTTAAGCCGGTTGGAAGGCACTGACCATCTAGTTAGTACAGAACTGGGAATTTGGGCGGTTAATGGCAGAGCATGTGAAATGGCTACTTAAATCATCCTCTAAAATGAAATGGCCAGTGAAAACAAGACTGCGAAAAAAGCATATTCAACAGCGGTTGAGGTAGGAGGAGTGGGAAGGACTATGGATTACAAGGCAGAGAAGGAAGACTGGCTGCTTCCAGCTGTAACGGAGGGCTCAGCAAAAGAAAACGGTGAGGTCAAAGGTTTTAATTATTGGCTCAAGGCCTAGTAACAAATTGGGGACTTTCTGTGTCTGTGTCAAAAGTGCATATTTATTCTTCCCACAGGGTTGACACAGCCAGAATGAAACATACTGCCCGATGCTTTGGGTTGCTGAACTTCAGATTAGGTTGAATTTGCATCTTTGTCAGATTTCTTAGTAATAGCATGTTGAATGGAAATAAGCAGGACGCCAGAATCAAAAAGAAGGTGTTTGGGAGAACCCTAAACACCCAAACTCCATGGACTGTCTTGCCAGCAAAACAGTATCTCTTCCGTGCTCCCTTTGTTTTCTCTGTTAAAGCCTTGCCCCGGGATCCCGCGAGGAAGTAAGTAGCTTGCAAGGGGAGCCAATTTGCCTCATGCCCCTTCCTGGCAGCCCTTATGGCCTATATTCTATAGCTAAAGCCAGTCAGGAATTTTAATTATGTCCTCAGTTGATTGACTGAAACTTAAACATTAGGGCGGCCTACGATGAATGAAGTAAAAATGGCATAAGATCCCTTGAGTTAAAGTAGAAAATCAATCCAATAAATTATGGACACTTTTGGGAGTAAATTTATTGTGGTAACGCTAACTCCCAGATTGGTTCCCTGAGAGAATCAGAAGACTTCAGTGCAGCTATGCAAATACACTGGGAAGGAGCGACTTGGAATTATTGAAAAGCACGACGGTGGTTGTTTTGGATAGACTTTTGAAGATCTTTGAGACACTGCCTTTGAAATGAGCTCCCTCATTATATTGGAGAAAAAATATTGGGGAAAAAGTTTAAGATAAAGCAGATATGGGCCAGGTTCAAAATAGAGACTGTGCTGGAAAATGTAGGTAGCTGTGTCACCTTTCATAGGAGGAGGCAACCGTATCTTTATTGTTATAAAGTTGGTAAATATGAGAAGATGGTTGTAGATGATGGGCAGATTTGTTTGGTAACAGGAATTTAAGAGAATTCCCATTTAAAAAAATTCTGTGTAAAGTGTGGGACAAGGTTATCTGCTAATAGTGGGGGCCAATGAGGAGAGGTCAGAGGTGTGTGGAAAGAAAAGGTAGTTTGAGAGAGTTTTTGCAAAGATGAGAATAAGAAGAAATACTATTTAGTGCGCAGTTATGTAGAACTTAATAACAAAGAACATGTAATGGGACAGTTAGGTCATCCCATGTGCTTCTCTAGGAGTTCTCGGCCAGTGGGCGCAGGATGCAGGAGGTGGTGCACAGCACGCATCCCGAGGTGGAGAACTGGGTGTAAGACACCTGCCACGGTCTTTGTCAGGGAGGCGTAGACATGCGCACACTGTGATCAAGCTCGGTACAGGCTCTCTGAGGACACAGGTGAGGAAGTGACTGACCCTGATGGGGGACCAGTTCATATAGAGGGTGCCCCTCAAGTGAGTGCTTGGAAGACTTGAGGACTGAGGTATATGTGAGGTGGAGGAGTGAGTACTGGACAAAGGTAAAGCTGTGTGAGAATGTCTTGGTTTTGACAACCACTCTGTGTGCATTTTGAGTAATGTAGGGAATGGTTCTTAAATATTTCTCACACAATAAATGTTGAACTGGGGTTGCCAAGTTAATTCAAGTAATTTAGTGACCTTGTATTTTCATCCTGTCATTGAGACAAGGACCAACTCCAGAGTCTAGGCCAACTTACGGAATGAGATACATTCAGGCATGCAGCTAATATCAAGCAATCACTAGCACCCTGACATGGTCAACAAACAACATTTCACTTGCTCACAGAGCCCCAGGTAGCTGTAGCAATCCACTGAATAAACCAATCAATCAGCCGGCATTTAACATCAGAGGCTTGCAAACAAAACAAACGAAGAAACAAAAATTTTCCCAACACATATGAGGACTTTACTTTCCAGGGCTAGGTTAGTGCTGAGTACATTTATTTTTATATGATGTTTCCTATTATCCAAAGTCATAATGACAAAAGGTATCAGTTATGGTGTCTGGGAAGTAGTCTGTAATTAAAAATGATGGAGGTAACACAGAGCAAGTAAGATCTTTTTGGATATTTGTTAAACTTGCTAAAATATTCAAAGGCTATGAGTGCATGTCTGAGATATTTCCATCTATGTAATTTCTAATGTATCCCATATTTTCACACTGAGGTGTTTTCTTTTTTAAATAGTTTATTTTTAGTGTTTAAGGAATACTCACAAGTGTTTTATCTGAAAGTTAAAGGACTTTAAATGTAACAAAATTTCTTTACTTCTCAAATATTATATAATTGCATTAGGATACATATTTCTCCTCCATAAATATCATGTAAACCATCCTATCATTCAAAATAGAAGTGGTAAAGGAATTGGACTTGCTTTATAAAACCGTTTCACAGCAACCTCTGCATTTATTTTATATTAACTGAAGGATGTATTTATATGTCCCCAGTTAGTTCCTACTTGGGATTCTGGTGGAACTTAGTTTTACCTCCTTGTATGTCCAAACAAACCCTTCGCTGACTTACTCAGGGCAGCAGAGTCAGAGTGACTACGACCACTTCTGGTCCCTGCCTGCCTGCCTGCCTGCCTCCCTCCCTTTCCTTGCTTCTTTTATTAGTATCTTTTTAAAATAGAATAAGCATTCACAAATCTAAAATAGAATCCAGGAAGTCCTTGACAATAGCCTGTATCTCACCATATGGTTTATTTGAACTAATCTGTCCCCTGCTCACTGTAAGTTAGCATCATTTGAATCTTATTTCATAAATTTCCTTTTTAGATAGTAAATCATATCTATATGCTGTCATGGAAGTATGTATTTTATTTTTGTTATTTTTCATTCTGTAAGAAAGGTTTCATGCCATATGTAATCTTGGGGTTGACAGATTTATGTTTTGCTGTAATGCATATTGCTATCACTGTAGTTCATTTGTTTTAATTGCTGAATAATATTCCACTGAGTGAAGATAACACAATCTACTCACCTACTTTCTGATTTATGAGCATTTGGAACAAGTGATGCTGTGAACATTCTTGAATTAATAAATGTTCCCTTTTGCACATATGCAAGGGTTTCCTCTGGATAAACACTTAGAAGTGCAATTGCTACATCATACCACACTTGTTTATACTGCTGAGAATATTTGTCAGGTTTTAGTTTTCATAATTTAAAGCTAAACTGAAATAAGATAGGAAAATAATAGACTATTTCTTCTTCAATGGTGTTTTGTAAATAATATGACCTATATTTGGCTTGAAAGTGTCCAATAGTTAATGAATACAGAAAATTGCTTATAAATGGGTCTACTTGTGCTTTGAGAAGCTCACTTGGCCATCACATTCTTTGTTTCTTTGTGGTCACTAGGAAGTATGTAAGTCATCTTACTTGTGAATCAGTTGTCATACTGATGTAGTTACAGCCAACGTTTGGCAGGTGAATGATCAATATAATTGATCCTTGTCCATGCTCTAAGGAGATGGACAAGGATCAATTATATTTGAAAATATTTAAAATATTTACCCATTATAAATAGAAAAACTTTCAGGGAAGTCCTCTGTATTCATAACTATACCACTTCTTGCCTCATTGAATAATATTTTAACTTTTCAGATTTCCAGTGTTTTCTAAAATGTGATGCACTACATGTTTTTGCATTATTTCTACCTACTTAATCATTTCCACAATTGCTAGGATGCCAGTAATTTTATTTGCAAAAATGAAGTTGGTGAAAGTCAAGTCATGTTGAATCCTCTGGCAACAGGGATCAAGTCTAGTTCCTGTTGTGTAATTGCCTGTTTGGAAGGGTGCTGTACTTGTAAAAATCACCTATTACAATATATGCTTTCTGACAGTCTAATGGATTTTCCATATTTCCTGAGTAGCAGCTTGATTTGATGATATTCCTTCAGACTATTAACAGATTCTGTCATCGTTCTGCCATAACTGATCACATTCACTGCTGTGCTTCCTCCCTTACCCCATTCTGAGAAGAAAACACAGATAAAACATTTTTCCATATAATCCCTTTGAATACACATTACCACTTGCGATTCACCCCCCTTTGTGCTATCAGCAGTAGTATCCATGAGCAAAAAGGGGCTTATCTGTTCTTAAAATGATTAAACCTTTGACGTAGTCACAATAAACCGTAACTGTAGAGAGTAAAGCAAAAATAAACTATGCCCTTATTTCATATGCTGAAGCTGTTCCCCATTTGGTAACCCCTTCTCCATTCTCTTGAACAGATAGTGAGTAGAGAAGGGCCCTAATACAGTTTCAAACATGTGGAATTGTGAATCAGCTACAACTGCTTTCGGTGTTCTGCACAGGCTTCAAATTTTATACAGTGAGTTTCCAAATGGCTTATTGTATCATGTAAACACCTTTCAACTAGCAAAAAGAAAAAAAAGAAAAGCATCTTGATTTTTTTTAACTGTTAAAAAAAGATTGTGCCTGATGAGGCAAGGTCGTTCATGAAAGGGAGTGAAGATGTTATTTCCAAAAGAATAATTAATGTCCACTATCCTGACAGCATTCAGCACCAGAACCCAGATTCTGTGCGGAACCTGCATGATAGTCAGGAGCCAGGGTAGTGAGCATGGCATGTAAACCACACACACAGAACCGTCCGCCTAGGGTTGGGGCAGGGAAATCCATCCCTGAGCTCCCTGGTTGGTAGGCAAGGGGTCTCCCGAATATACCACTAGTTCTGGATCTCACTGACTGAAGATCTCTGAAGGTCTGACTGGTCTATGGCAGGTCAGCAAATCAAATTCTGTAATATAATAAAGTGTATCGCACAGTTTCTAGCACACAGAAATTACGGCTTTTATTATCATGATCATCATAATCATCATTACATAGCAGTTCAATAGGAAGAGATCCAGGCAGTAATTGTATTTCAGTATGGCTCGGGTTTGCATCTACTTAAAAGTCATGTAGAAAACTTGGCAGAGAAGAAGATAGAAATAAGTAAATTTATTTAAATCTGTCTTCATCTCTAGCTACGGACACGGAACAAGTCATTTAACCTCTCTGTGCCATTTTCTCATCTGTACAATGGAATTAAGATGAATAATATTGCCTGTTTTGTAGGGTTGTTATGAGGAGTAAATGAGAAAATACATGTAAAGTGCCCACAAGATTATCTGATACATAATACATACTGTGTGTCAGTGATTTTCAACCGGTGTGCCACAAGAATTTTTAAGACATGCAATACCTATTTAGTTAGGGGCACTGACCTCTGTCCCCTTAGATTATAAGATAAAAAGAAAGACAACAGCAAACATTACATAGCCATCAGATGTGAATTAGTCAACATCTTATCTATTTTGTCAGGTAGGCCAAAAATAAATTTTTGGTGTGCCGCAGAATTTTAGTAATTAGTTTGTGTGCCGTGAGATGAAAAAGGTTGAAAATCACTGTGCTGGCTCATCTACTTCTTAACTTGTTATTTTTATATTAGAGCTCACAGAAATGCTTTCACACTGTCATTTCATTCATACCAATCCTGTGGTGAGGTTATCCTTTTACAGATTTTAACAATGAAAAATGGACATTTTATTTATTTAACAGGGATAGAGTGATACCCTCATCTTTAAACTCCCTTACTAGACCTTGTTAAATGCATAAAACCGTGTATCACTGAAAGGCCTCGGTGAAGACAGGAAAGAGACAAAAAGCGCAGTGCTGGCCAACAGCATTTAATAATGGGTAGTTACTCTGGATGACTTTAGTCTAATCATCTATGTATACATTCAGAAGAAACTTGTCTCCCTAGCAGAAATGCAGATACTCTTTGTTCTTTACATTTTAAAACTGAAAAACAGGTGTTCTATATTGTAATGAGGAAATGAGTGTATGAAATTATTTGTCCTGCGGCACAAGATAGCTTGGCCGATGCTGGCCCTGCTGTTCTGTTTTTCTGTTCTCCCCACGCCCTGCACCCCATCCTTTCATCTGTGCCTTCAAAGACGTGGTCTCTTCCAGGCTTCATTGTTCTTTCAATACGGTGAAATGGGAAGGCTCTCAAAGGAAACTGGGATGTAGGGCTGACTGACAAGGCAGAGTGCAAGGAAAAGTCTGTGTGCCCCAGATCAAAGGAAAATGAATAAACAAGAACTGCCTAAAGTTTTTTGGGGGGGACATATGACTGAGATGTTTTTATTTACTTATTTATATGTGTTTGTTCTCATGGTATCGCTTTACCTCATAAGATGGTTTAGAATGTCAGACACTGTCAACAGGATCATACTAATCAATTGTAATCATGAAATAGAGATATTTTTGTTTACGCTTAAAATAACGAAGTGTGATTATGAAGCCAGTGCAGAGAAATGATGCTTCACATATGTTATTTATTTCCATGTCTAAGATTTATGAATTAACTCTAATCCATATGCAGTTATCTGGTCTTGAATATAGCATTTCAAAGATTTAACTTGAATTATCCTCAGAAAGTGTGACTTAGACTGGCTTACAAAATAATCAGATACTACAATAGAATTTATATCTATTTCATTTAAATAAATGCCACCAGTTGGAAACCTCTTGTGTCTTACTGCAACTTCTTATTCTTCCAAATGTAAAGTAATACTTCAATCCTATTTTAATTAATAGTGAAAATTTCCTACCACTGCAATTATCAAAAGTGCATGAAATGTACATCTAAAAAGAACTCTCAAAAACAAGTGCAAACTGGAGTTTTGCTGCCAGGATAACTTTATTCTCTACACCGTTCCTGCTTTTGCAGAGTTAGGACATGGCAGCTGTGGTAGCCGAGTCCTCGGAGTACCCTGCTGACTCAGTTGCTTATTGTGCATTTGAATCCTAACTCTGTTTTTTTCCCAATCTTATGACCATGGGCAAATTACTTAAATGTTCTGTGCTTGCTTCTTCATCTAACCTGGGATAATAGATCTTTATCTCATAAGGCTCTGAGAAGGACTAGCAAAATAATAAATTTAAAGAACCCACTGGACTGCCCAGCCCCTCCTGGGCGCTCAGTATGCTGGCTGTTACTACCTGCCTTCATCCAGTGGTGGTGCCCAGGCTCTGGGTTATATGGTATGTACCAAGGGAGTCTGTTTAAAAGGAAAGTTCCTTGCGAGCCTAGATCATACTGGCTTCAGAAATTATTTTTAAGTTTTTACATGGGAATGATATCAATCTATTGACTTGGAGACATCCTCACATTTCTATAAAGTTAGTTCTGGCTCTTTTTGTTGTTTGTTTTATAATCGCAGAGCCTGATGTCTGGTGCTGTGTCCTAGACTTTGTCAAGTGGTAAGAGAAGGTACTGGTCAGCTATGGTGAACTCCACTTCTGGGTCATGGTCCATTGTGGGAGGGGACAAGCCACACCGTTAAAGCCCAGTGGTCACTCTTCTGGGGGAGTGCCCTGGCTCTGGAGTTCTCCCGGAGGAGAGGGTCACGCCAGGGCAGTGTTGGGTCCTGCTCTCTGTCCTTGATGGCGGCTGAGGCCAGAAGGCACCAGTGGGGCAGCCCTGCTTGTGGTGGCCCCTTTAAGATAACGAGGTAAAACGTAGGAGTGTTTTCGAACTTTAGAATTAATTTCAAGAGATTTGGATCTTTTTTTTTTTTTTTTTTTTTTTTTACAAAATGAATGTTCAATTGAGTGTGTGTTTGAGAGAGCATTAAGAACAAATACATCCTTTTCCCAGCTGGGTAAGTGGTGTTTCCATTGTTCCTGAAATGATTAAGCATTCATGAAAAGGTCTTAGTTAAATCCTTAAAGCTAAAAGCAGTGATAGCTCTGTTCCCTTATCCCATTAGGGTGCGGTCCCTTTGCGACCCTGGAGTTCACAGTAATGTGGAAGCGACTCAACATGCAGGGAAGAAGTTAAGCACAAGAGTTGAGAACAGGCAATTGTTTATTACTCATTTACATCTCACCATATTCCAGAAGGATTTAAAGACAGTAGAATTTCATCTGTAGGATAGAATAATATATTTGCTACTAGGCTGCATTTACCATATGTATAAAAACAGATTGTTGGGAATAAGATGAACATTCTGCTATTATTTGATATTGTATTACCTAATAGGTCAACTTAAGAGTAAAGTAACATCATGTCTGAATCTTTCTGCATGCCCATCACTGTATATACCAGGACAAATGCAGAAAGCACCAATTAACTTTTATCTCTTAAACTTGAATTATAATAATTTTTAAAAATACCAATAGGGAGTCATTATTTTAGTGAAGAACTAAAAGCTAAATATAATGATGCTAATTTTTTAAAGTGTCATTAAGGTTGACAGATACTCTTAAAAATTAGATACTCATTTTAAGTGAACCATGAATAATTAAGTTCCCCAAAATCTTCCTTTGCAATTTTAAGGCATATATGGACAAAATTAAATCATTCATTAAGTAATTTGGGATGGCTGGATTTCTACTTTCTGTAATCCATGATTTTACATGGATTAGGTTCTGTTCAGTAAAAGCAATGATTATAGCAGTAGTTCTCAAACCTTGGTGGGTATCAGATTCACCTCCAGGGCTTGATAAAACAGATTTCTGGACTCCATCCCGGCCTTCCTGATTCTGAGGTAGGCCGGGGGCGGGGCCCTAGAAGTTGTATTTCTAACAGGGTCCCAAGTGTTGCGATGCCGGCGGCCTGGAGACCACATTTGAGAACCACCGCTTTACACAGAGATCAGAGACTGCTGAGGTTAATGTTGTAAATCTTGATGTCCCAATGGAATGGCTATGAATCACAATGCTGCCTTAAATGTAACAGATGTGCACTGACCAGGTAAGCAGCTACAACAAAAATTAGATAAAATATCAGAAGAAAATATTATAAATTCAGAGTATATATCTATGAAATATAAAATGCATTATTTCAATGTCTTGAATGTTAGACTCATATTTTCTTTTTTAAGGCTTTGGTTCTTATTAGCAGTAATAGAGTCCTATTACTACTAAAGAGGGTTTTCATATTAAATGAAAAACAACAAAAAAAGCAGACATCATTTCTCATGTGCCACACTTGGTAACACTTTGACGGTTATGAAGAGCAGCCCATGCACTGACGAAATCCGTTTGGTGGTGTCCAATTCCATAAGCCATTTTAAAAGAATGAATTGACTTTCAATAATAATAAAAATCCTGTATGTTTTTTCAATATTAGGCCAATGTTATTATTCTATCTCCTTTAGCAAAATACACTATAGATGCTGTTGGGTTATTACGTTGGGACTGTTAAAAGAAAGTTCTGTTTTTATAAATCTGATAAAATATAAAACTTAATATGCTTATATTTTATATATGCAAATAATTGGTTTGTACAAAGTTGGTGCTTGATATTTGATGAATAAATGAAACCAGACTATCATAAGCCAGAGCCATCAATATTTTTAAAAAATCTACGAATGTACATAAAATTCTGTAAATGTGAATGGTTGTATTTTCCTTGCCTCTCTAGGAATACACTGTCCTATCTATAGAATGCCAACAAATATGAATGGAAAGTACAACAGTTTTTGAAAGGACTGCATAAAATATCACCAGTATCTATTTACAGAGCCAAGCACGAATCAATCACATGTGTCTCCTCTCCCCACTGGGCTGAGCACTGCAACCTAACGGTCCACCTGCCCCACCTTTAGAGTGAGTTTTGCACTTCTTAGAACATTAACATTTGAAGGTGTTTTGACTGTGATAAAACGCTGTACAATTCAGAATAGGACAAATATGCTGTAGCTCAGAGATGGTGGTAGACAGGACAGCTGCTTTGGAGGGTTTGAAGAATCCAAAATAAGCTAATGCTGAACTGCCATACTGTCAGATTTGTTGTTGGGGGCATAGAAAGCTTCGACGACAATCTCAAAGGTGTGGTATTTGCGAGAATGTCATGAAGTGCCAGTTTGCACTGGACAGGCAGTGAGGCACAGCAACTAAGAGTGTGGTCTGGGCGGATAGAACTCTGGCAGTGAAACCAGTCTTTTTGGTTGTGTGAACCTGGATTGGCTGTTCAACATTCCTTAGCCTGAGACCTCATCTCTAAAATGGAGATAATAATGTTTCCTATCACACAGGGCTGCCGGGAGAGTCAAATGAGTTAATATATACAAAAAGGTTAGATCAGTGCCTGGCATCTAGTTATTAATATATATTATATGTAATATATAATCAGTAGTATAATATACAAAATATATATGCAATATTTATATATGTAATAACTGCATGTTATAGAAATATCACACATTAATATATATTTATGAAGATATAATATAAACACTATATGAGGGATAGCCCTTATCATTTTTATTATTTCCTCCATTTTAGGGCTGTTCTATGGTCCTTTTTTTTTTAAAGATTTTATTTATTTATTTTCAGAGAGAGGAGAAGTGAGGGAGAAAGAGCAATGTATGGTTGCCTCTCACATGGCCCTCATTGGGGACCTGGCCCGCAACCCAGGCATGTGCCCCGACTGGGAATCGAACCGGGACCCTTTGGTTCCCAGCCCGCGCTCAATCCACTGAGCTACACCAGCCGGGCCCTATGGTCCTTTTTATTTCCCATACTACCCTAATCCAGTTTCAGCTCTGCTCAGTTTCTGCTGTCTCCACTATTCTTATCCCCAAAGTCTTAATTATAGTCATACATTAATCAAATCTTAATTGATAAAATATTCTTAATTCTAGTTTTAATAATTCATTCACTCATTCTTTATCTTTCACTGCTTTATTGAATCACACAGTTAAAAATGTCTTATTTTATCTTTTTTTTTTTTTTTTTACCAGCAGGGCATTTAGACGTCCACACTAAGTGTGCAGCAGTTAAGGCTGTTAGAGACTGAACCATGTAACGTGAAAGATCAGGAGTCATGTAACTGACTGACGTTCAGTGTTCACCTAAAAATACTGCCAAATAGAAATAAAATGCATCTCCATTATACACGTTAACAGTGATTCCCAACACCTGTCTGCTATTCTATAATCAGTTTGTTTCCTAGGCCAGTTTTCATAGTGCGAAGCTTGGAAGGCTACTGGAGTTGAGAGATCTGTTCCAGTCATACAAGGCTTCTTAGGCTCAGGACACGGGCTGCCCCTGGTGGGGAGAGGGCCACTGCGGCTGCGCACACTCACCAACCTTGTCTGACCATATGGGAGAGAGAGGGTGAGGAGCTGTCATGGCCAGTGGATTTCGTGTAGTGTCCTTAATTGAAGTGATTTGTACAAATCCCAGGAATCAAATATTAGGGAAGTTTCTCTTAATTCAGGATCTGGAATATCCTTTTTGTGATTATCTGCTGTGTGTGGTGAAGTTAAGTTACTTGCCCTGATTCTTCACTCTCTCAAGTATCCACGCCCTTTGCTATATAACTTGAAGTTCTTCCACGCAAGGTGGCAGATATTTTCCTGCCCCTTTTCTCTGGCCTCAACCATTCGATGTACTCTGGCCAATGCGTGTGGGCAGAAATTACAGTGTGACATCTCAGCCCAGCCCTTTCCCTCCTGCTGATCTGCCATCCCCGCAGAAGAGCTTCCCCTGAGTAGCTGCTTCTCCTCCCTCCCGGGCTCCACAGCCCGCACACGTGGGAGAGACCGAGCCGAGTTTACAGCAGGAGCCCAGCCCAGGGGTCTGCGCCCTGCGCAGAGCTTCCAGCACAGCCCGGTTCAGACGAGCGGGTCCCCACGTGAAGCACACACATCTGAGAAGTAATTCTTGTTCCACGTCACTGAGATTCTGACGTAACAGTCGCTGACTGATACATACATTGAGTCTCAGTATTATAAAAAAGGCTTTATCTTCTCTGGAAAACTAGAAATGACTCCAAAAGTTACTGACAGATAATGATATGATTTTACAGGCAAAAAATACCAATGACATTTGGGAATAGTAATTAACTTATGAAACAATTATCACACATAATTAATGAAGCAAATGTGTGTTTGTTGTGACCTAAATTATACTATAGGAAAGTACATTAGGTGTGCTCATTAAGCTAGTGGGGTATGATTTTAATAATTGAAATAAAGTCAATGAAACAGTGTACTGGAAAATTCAACCAATACTTTTAGTAAGTATGAATATACTTTTAGTAAGTATGAAGCATATTTCTGGATAGATGTAAGAATTTGTGAAAATTTCCTTAATGACTTATTACACATGACTTAATTACATTTTAACAATAACAGGAAATTACATATAATCAACAGAATCAAAACAAACTTTTTTTGAAAAAATAAACAGAACACTTAAACAAATAATTAGTACTTGCAAAAGGACTTGACAGACATGTTGATTATATAAAGTTAAAGGCAGTTACCTTTACAATGTTAAATATTTTCCTCCTCCTACACGAGTCCTAAGATGATAGACAATAATGTAAGTGCAACTATTAAGAAAAAAGTTCTAAAAGTATAATTTACAACCACTTATTTTTAAATACTATATAAAGCAATAAAACTTTTAAGATCTCTTCCATTACCTTTTAGTATTTATTACATGGAAATATTTTAAAATGTATGTATCTTTTATGATAGACACAATTAAAGGCCCATTTTAGAGACATTAGGCCTGAACCAAGTGCCACTGTAAGGCACGGTTATGTGGGAATAAGGCTGATACTAGCTGATTATAGCATAGAAATATGACCCATAATCTTTTATACACACGACTATTAAATTTAATTTATGATTATATTTAGAGATCCATTTAAAATGCTCATTTAAAAATATTTTTGAAAATCTTTTAAGTAGAAGATCTTGATATATTCAACTTTAGTATGCTTCTGATATTTGGTAAACTGCTAAGTAAGTGAGTTATTTTCAACAGTTTTTATTTCTATGGAGTTCAGGAGAATGCCTAATCTCCATAAATAAAAAGTAAGTAAAGGGAATGTATCAGAGAGTTGGCAAATAGCTTCATCATGCTTCTGAAGAAATTTCTGGATTTCCTGGTTATCATGCCCCGTATCTGAAGTGTTGCTTTCTTCATTTTCCTTTTGAAGAAGCTGCTCCAGAACCCAGAAGAGGGAGAAAATATTTTCATAGCGTGTCACATCATAACGGGCTTGATCCTACAAATAAACAACAAACTTCTTTAAAAGAATATTGGTTATAGCTCAGCACAGAAAAAAGCCAACTAAAGAGATTAAATTTTCAGATAGAAATAAATGCAGTTGACCCTTGAAAAATGCAGGAGTTAGGGAATTGACACCCCCCATACAGTTGAAAATGCACATGTAACTTATGACTCCCCAAAACTTAAGTTGTCCCTTGATATCCAGAGTTTGGTTTTAGGATGCTGAGTGGGTACAAAATCTGCAAATGCTCAAGTCCCCTGTGTAAAAATGGTGTAGATTAATGCATAAGGTCAGCCCTCCCCAGCAGCAAACTCCCAGCCATGTATAGGAAACAGTACAGGTATTTATTGAAAAACAATCTGCTTATAAGTGGACCCACACAGTTCAAAGCCATGTTGTTCAAGGGTCAACTACACTTGCCTTAACACCTTCTGTCTTCCTGTTCCTTTGGGATGGGAGAGGGGAGAGAACAAAGGAGAACATTTCTTTTTTTTCAAAAACTTTCCAATCTTGAATTACTTTTTTTCTCTTGATGGTTTACAAGGCTCCAGGTTCTTTCTCTGCATTATTGCTACATTCATTACTCAGATGATTCTGAGAATACTTGGCAGAGAGTCTTACACATACCAAGACCTGTATGTAATTTCAACATTTCATCAAAGAATTCCAATCAATGATACTCCTGCTGATGATAATGGAAGGATTTTTTAGGAGAAGGATTTTAGGAGCATGTTTCACTGTCCAACTCAGTCTTAGGGCAGTTAGAGTTATGATCCGCAAGCAACCAGATGTGATCACATCTTGAGTCTCCACAAGTCAGGAAGTAATAGGTTAGACTGTGGAATCAGGTACATGGTCGTAAGGAAAATGTATTTTATAGAAGTTATTATTTGGCCAAGATGGCTGAAAGTGAGACAAGTCAAGGGATGGGCAATGAAAAGCATAACATGAGGGAGTGCAGGAATCAGTGTAAAGATATAAACTGACTTTATCATTTGCTTTTTAAGAAATGTGTTGAAAACATTCACCAAATGTACCCACTGTGATAATACATCAACGAAGAAACGTTCTCTCTCACTCACTCACTCATTCACTTATTTATTTATACTCAACAGAGGACATGCTTATTGATTATAGAGAGAAGGAAAGAGAAGGAGAGAGAGAAGGAAAGAAACATCAATTGGTTGCCTCTTGTATGTGCCCTGACTGGGAATGGAACCTGCAACCTAGGCATGTGCCCTGACCTACCGGTCAAATCAAACCCGAAACCTTTCAGTTTACGGGTGACATTCCAACCAACAGAGCCACCCCAGCCAGGGTGAGAAACATTCTTGTAGAGAACAGGAGGCAAACACAAGGCCCGTGGGCTGAATCCGGCCCTCCACCTTGTTTTATCCTGCCTGGCACCTTGTTTCTACCCAGCTGCAGCACCGAGATCCTTGCCCCTAGTTAAGGAGCAGTGACATTTATACAGTCCTAAATTACACTCGGCCCTTTGAAGGCAACCATGAGGCTGCTGTGGCCCCGGTGAAAATGAATTTGATACCCCTGTTAGAGCCAGAGGAATGTATTCAATAAGGTGGTCTAATAGACAGAGTCAAATGTATACAGATAACTAATATTTTTTTCAACGTTAAATCTAATAAAAATACAAAAACAGCAAACTTTAGATCAGTCTCATTTGAGTATATACAATTCCAAGTTTATGAATATAGACACACGATTCCAAGCAATTACATTTAATCCAACAATATAATCAAATAGAGGTTTTTTTTGAGGTGATTAAATAATAGGAATTCTATCAATACAGTTCAACATCAACAAATTTAAGGTGAAAAACTATATGAACATGTTAATAGGTGCTGAATAGATTTTTTTCAATTAGAGTTTACATTTAATATCCTGCATTAGTTTCAGGTGTACAGTATCATGGTTAGATAATCATATGCAGAGTGTTCTGCCCCTAATATTTGCAGTACCCAACTGGCACCAAACATCATTATTAAAATATTATTGACTATATTCCCTAAGTTGCATTTTATATCCTCATGACTATTCTGTAACTACCAACTTGTACTTCTTATTTTTATTTATTTTTAGAGAGAGGGGAAGGGAGGGAGACAGAGAGGGAGAGAAACAGCAATGTATGGTCACCCCTCACGTGGCCTTCACAGGGACCTGGCCTGCAACCTAGGCATGTGCCCTGACTGGGAATCAAACCGGGACCCTTTGGTTCCCAGCCCGCGCTCAATCCACTGAGCTACACCAGCCAGGGCCCAACTTGTACTTCTTAATCCCTTCAGCTTTTCGCCCAGTCCCCCAACCCCCGCCCCTCTGGCAACCATCAGTCTGTTCTCTGTGTCTGTAAGTCTCTGTTTTACTTACTTGTTCATATTGTTCATTAGATTCCACATATAAGTGAAATCATATGGTATTGGTCTTTTTCTGACTTATTTCCTTAGCATATACCCTGTAGGTCCATCCATGCTGTTACAAATGTTTTGTTCATTTTTATGGCCAAGTAATATTCCATTTATATATGTATCCCCACTATATTTATTCACTTGTTTATTGATGGGCACTTTGGTTGCTTAAGGGTATATATATATTCCTTTGAATTAATATTTTGAGTTTCTCTGGATATATACCCAGAAGTGGGATCGCTAGGTCATAAGGCAGTTGGTTCCATTTTTAATTTATCTGAGAAACCTCCATACTGCTTTCCACAGTGGCTGCACCAGTCTGCATTCCTACCAGCAGTGCACAAGGGTTCCCCTTTCTCCACATCCTCACCAGCACTTGTGTTTGTGATTTATTGATGACAGCCATTCTGACAGGTATGAGATGGTATCTCATGGTGGTTTAAATTTGTGAATTTGAGCATCTTTTCATATGCCTGTAGGTCATCTGTATGTCCTTTTTGGTGAGGCAGGTCCTTTGTTCATTTTTTAAAATTGGATTGTTTGGTTTTATTTTGGTATATGAGTTCTTTATAAATTTTCAATATTACTCCCTTATCAGATGTATCCCTGGCAAATATGTTCTCCCATTCAGTGGGTTGTCTTTTCATTTTGTTGATGGTTTCTTTTGCTGTGCAAAAACTTTTTAGTTTGATGTAGTCCCACTTGTGGATTTTTCCTTTTGTTGCCTTTGCTTTTGGTGCAAATTCAAGGAATAACTGCCAAGACAAATGTCAAAGAGCTTACTGACTATCTTTTCTTCTAGGTTCATGATTTTGGGGTCTTACATTCAAGACTTCAATGCATTTTGAGTTAATTTTTGTCTATGGTATAAGATGGTGGTTTAGTTTCATTCTTTGGCATGTTACTGTTCAGTTTTCCCAACACCACTCATTGAAGAGACTCTCTTCCCCACTGAATATTCTTGGCTCCTTTGTCATAAACTAGTTGATCATATATGAGTGAGTTGATTTCTGGAATCTCTATTTGGTTGCATTGATCTATGAGTCTGTTTTAATGACAATAACATGCTATTTTGACTACTGTAGCTTTGTAATATAGTTTGAAATAAAAAGCATGCCGCCTCTGGCTGTGTTTGTTTCAAGATTGCTTTGATTATTCAGAGTCTTTTATGGTTCCATACAGATTTTGAGATTGTTCTATTTGATACTTTCTTTAAAAATGCTTATATTAATAACTACTTCTTTAACTGCACTGTACCTCACACTTCTACTAATTGGACTACACATTATTAGATGATTACAACTAATATCTATATGCTCATTCTCTTGATCTGGAATGGACTCTTATCCTCAGCCTCTCAGTACCAGGGCCCTGGTCAGCATCCAGTGCCCATCACAGGTGCCATGGATCCATCAAGCATTTCTGGCTCCCACCATTTTTATAGATATAAATTATTTATCTCATATTCTGGTTCACTATATATTTGTTTTATTATTTTTTTAGACTATAAACATGTTGAGAAATGATGTGTTCCTGTCTCTACAGTTTCTGGAATTCCTAGAAGAATGTCTTCATTCTTTTTGGTAATGTCAATATACACTTCTTGTTTGAATTTAATGGGAATTGTAGTAATTTAAAAGGTACAATGCTACTCTAGACATATGCAGTTGTGCCCACTTATTCACAAATTTGTTTTCCAGTTTCAGTTATATATGTGGTTTAATACTATGCACAGTATCAGGCATCACTGGGGGTCTTAAAATACCTCTCTCACAGATAAGGGGTGGGCTACTGTGCTGGCTGTGACCTGGAGGACTGTCGGTGGCATTTTCCAATGAAAAAACTTTTCAATGCTTTCTTTATTCCTAACTAAAAAAGTTCACAGTATGTGTTTAACCTAATCATGTGAACAATATTTACATATTTTTAAAACCTGTTCAGTAATGACCATAAATAGTCCAAATTCTTGTATGAGTTAACAGATAATTCTTCTTGGAACTATTATTATAAACATATATATTTATGTAGACATTAACAGAAATTAGGTAGTACCTAATGCAAATTCTATAGCTAAAAGGTAAATTTACTTCATTTACTTTGAAGCTTTAACTACAATAGGGGACAGTGCCTTATCATGACAATAACAGGTAGAACGGTGGGAATGATTTAGGGCTCACTTCCATTGATACTCGCTATATATTCCAGTACAATATTTATCCTATCGGGCCCTTGAAATCCATTGGCATTTTGTGAACCAAATGATTACTCTGTTTAGAAGATATTTAGATTAAGTTAACCATGGTTTCCATGTATAACATTTTTATGAACAGTTAACAATTGCCAAGTGTGCTTGTCAGAGTAGCGAGAAGTTCTCCTCCCTGATAAAGGCCATTGCATCCCGGGCAATTTCAGGGCAAGTGTGTAAAGCTGGTCAAGTGTGTCTTGGTACCTTTCCATTTGCTTTCAGAATCTCACTCTGGGTGTGTTCAGCTCTGCTTCCAGATGGCCTGGTGTCCCCACTGTAGTGTCCCATTTCTCCAAGTTGTTTTGGACTTTGCTTTTTCACTTTTAGCAGAATTTATCTGTCTTGGGTTCCACCTCTGTCCTAAATGCCTATTCTCCTAATAAGTAATTAGATAAACTCTTTTGTTCCAAGATATTAACAGCTCATAGACTATTAATTTTAAATTAACTCCTCTCTTTTCCTGGCTGGTGTAGCTCAGTGGATTGAGCACGGGCTGGGAACCAGAGGGTCCCGGTACGATTCCCAGTTGGGGCACATGCCTGGGTTGCGGGCCAGGTCCCCGGTGAGGGCCATGTGAGGGGCCATGTGAGAGCAACCATACATTGCTCTTTCTCCCTCACTTCTCCTCTCTCTGAAAATAAATAAATAAAATCTTAAAAAAAATAAATTAACTCCTCTCTTTAGGGACAGTATGCACTTAACTCACATGCCTTAGCAGCTGTCCCTCTCAACGTGACTAAAGTGCATGTCTGTGGGGGAGGTCTTTCCTGTAGTTACCAAATACCCTCACACTGGCAGCTGCCTGCTGTGCTTAATCACATGCTCAGACACTTTCAGAATTAGCTGAATAAAAACTCAAGTAAATGGTATTAAGGTGATAGCTTATAAATACACTTCTGTATTTTGGTGTGACTTTTACCTTCTCAGTATCACATTGTTAGAGAGTACCAAACACAAGTGCAACATGCCCACCTGGAAAACATCCAGGTGTTTTGCCTTAACACCCCGAGGGGAGGACTGAATGAGCCTCAGCACAGAAGCCCCACGGCTGCCTGTACCTGATGCAGTGCTATCAGTTTATCTTACTATCTAGGTCCTTTGAAATTGCAGGGGCCTTGAGAGGAAGCTTCTATACTCCCATGACTATTTCTTATTACCTAATCTATTTTGTGTAACAGGGACCTTAAGAAGAGGAAATACTTTCCCGATAGACAAATCACCGGCTATTTTTGTAGAACATTTTTAGAATTAAAACTTTTTTTTAATGAGCCGGGCTTCAGAAATTCAAAGTGCATAAATATTTTTTTAAATGGTGAAAAAATATTAGTATTCCTTTACATGCTGCTAAATTTCACTTTAAAACTTAGATTCTGAAGTTAAGACTATACAGACATATAATGCCAGTTTCCTAATTACTATTTCAGTTGGAATTCAGTCAAGGTTAACTAGACATTTTTGTAAAGAGTTATTATCCTTGAAGCAGACACTGCGACTTGCTTACCTCATATCCATTTTTTCCTCCTTTTTTATCTACTAACCCCAGTTTTGTTCAGGATAATAATGGAGCAACTAAAAATGTACATTTTCCAGGATCCCTTAAGGCTAAGCCTGGTCAGAGAGATGTAAATATAAGTCACAGAGTGGGTTTCTGGGAAAGCTCTCTAAGAACAGGAAAAATCTGGTGGAATGCACATTTTGCCTTCCCTCTTCATCATTTTTCCTGCTTGGAGATATAGATGGAATGCCTGGAAGTAGAAGAGCCATCTTGTGAGCATGGGGATGAGGGCCACCACGGACCGACCGAAAGGGCCAGGCTCTGGAGGGCACTGTGCGGCTCCACATACCCGTGCTGGGAGGCTGTGCTTTCCTACACTGTGTTGGGGTTCCTTCCTCCACTTTGGTCATTTAAAATTAGAAACGCGAGGCTTCCCCTAGGCAGGAAGGGAACTCTTTAAGGTTCCTTAGCGTTGGACAGATGCTGCCCTGCGGTCTGTGCCTTGCAGAGGAGAGTGGTGATACAGGGACGGCGACAGTCATGTCCCTTGACGGCAGACAAGGCAACACAAGGAGCACAGCGGAGGTGTGGCTCGCGTCTGGATGTTTATGTTTCATGCTGAAAAGGTATGAGGATGTGAGAGTTCATTAAATTCAACAGTTGGATCATTGCTGGCCCAGGGCACGCGGGCGTGAAGCCTGACACTTTCAGAAACAAGCGTGCTGCCACAGGAGGGGTGAAAACACAATTCAACATTTTTTGTATTTCTACAAACTCAAGAGGCGAAAGAAAACTGGATCACTAAGGAGCAGAAAATCAAGTCAAAGAGTTTAGGCGCGTAACCTAATGTTAACTTTAGTGATCACGAAATATACCTTTGGCTCAGTACCCTACATGCCAGATTTTATTAGGAGCAACAAGTAGTATCAACTAAAATCAGAAGTCTTGAAAAGAATGAATTCAACACAATACTTTAAAGGGAAAGGTCCACTGTCACCATAATAATTAAATGAGAAAAGTACCCCTGAATTTTAATAACTTAGCCTTTTTTACCTACTAGAGGCAAGGAAGGCAGTAAATTTCAGTCAAGGAGATGAGGAGGATGACGTGTACACGCTATCGGCAGTTTACTCTGCAGCCTGAAGGTTCTGAAGCCTGGGAGAAAGCACTTACCGAGCTGACAAGTAATCAGGGGCTTAGCTAGGGTCCGAGCACAGCACTGCACACGGTGGTGCTGGCACCAGTGCTTGAGAACAGAGCAGGAGAGCCACATGCACACCACGTCTAATATAGTGTGTTATATGTGTGCATGTGTAAGAATATATAAATCATATATTTGAATATACCTATAATACATATTTAGTATTATAGATACCTATAATACATATTTATATTCTATGCAGTTATGTTATATATTATAGATACACTATAGATGAATGTATCTATAATTATACATTATAGATATCTATAATTATACATTGCATATTTATTCATGTATATATAATTATATATTTTATAGTATATATGCATGTGTGTATAAATATATAAAATCAGTGAACTTATGTTTGCAAATGAAGCACAAATTCACTTAAGACTACGTTTCCTACAAAGACTGTTACCATGTCCTTTTCCCATCTCTGCAAACTGGGTGTCAGACCCGCACTGAGGAAGTATAAGGCAAAAGGCTGATCGGAACAGAGGACAGTTAGTTAATTAGGGGAGATTTCCTAGAGATGAATTGTGAGCGATTGCTCAAAGAGAGTGAGGGGTATAGATTGATGAATCATCTTTTGATCAAAGTGTCAGGCAAAGAAGTATAAAAAGGACTCAATGGGTATTAATCTATTTTGCCTTATACAGATAATGGCAGTTATCTGCCTTAAATGTTGGATCCTGGAGACTGGTTCTGAGGGGCTTCAAGAGTTTAGAGCTTTTCACCTAACATTTGAAATCTTGATATTTTGCCTTGTGTCCTATAGGAGACAGTTCAAGTCTTGTACTTGTATGCAAGATCTGTACATAAAAATATTCATGAGAAGAATATATATAACCATAGATTTTAAAAATCTGTAATGAGCCTTGTCTAAAAATGATTTTTCTCATTAACCGGTTTTACCTACTTTTCTCAAATCTGTTTCTTAAGCCTGAATTTATATAATACGGTAACAGCAAAATAAGCAGAGTGAAAAAAAAGGGTTATAGTGGAAGAGGGGTTTGGACAAGAATCACCAAGAGTGAGAGGATGATTCGTATGAAAATAGATTCGTATGTTTGACGAAAATAGACACCAAGTCTTCAGCGAGAACAGATGTGGTAGTGGCTCCTGCTGGTTCAGATCTTTGAGAAAACAGAGTCTTACTGAGCAAGGTCTTTGTTCAGTTTCCTCATCTAAACTTATACATAATAACAGTAACTCTTCTATTGGATTGTTGAGATGATTGAATTAAATCATGTATTTAAAATGTAGCACAGGAGCACAGATTTTGAATAAGTATTATCTATTATCATCATAATCATCATTAAGTTTTTACCCGAAGTGAAAAAGACCCCTATCTATAAAGTACTTTGCATCTAGATGAAGGCTGTTGGTGCTATTCAAGTACTACACTGCGGTCAGTTACTGGATGCATCTCAAGCTGTGTCAAGAACCTGAAGCAGCACCTTTGTTTGCTTTCCTCTATCAAGAAAAATCTTTCATAGACAGTAGTAATCTAGCAGAGAATTCCTTTTTACATAAAAGAGTGGTACTGAGGAACCTAAATGCAAGGTGATTATTTGAAAGCCTTTCTGATAATACAAGGCCCTACAGGATATGAACATCTTCGAAAAGGTCCATTCAGCTCAGTCCCCACCTCCGACCCCCTATCAAGACATGGTATTTAAAGAGCTAGCTTGATTCTCTTTTTAATGTTATATTTTCTAATTATCTGACTAGTGTGAGATGTATCGACTTATTCAAGCTCTGTTCTAGAGGCCAGATGGTAAAAAATAGTTTCTGATTCCTAAATAATATGCCCTTTTGGTGACTAACTCAGTAATATCACAGATTGAATCCTAAGACTTTAAACTTTTGTTTGCACATTTCTCTGGGTATGCTGTTGTTTGACTCTTACCTACCACTTTTTGGGTGGTCATAATAGATTGGTGGGTCTGATGATAAATGGATTCCACACTGATTTTAATTCTTGAATTTCTTTATATAAAGAATATACAGTCCCTAAAACATGGACATAGCATTTCTCTGTCCTAACATATCTCTTGAGCCAACTTTAAATAGCTTTACATTGCATCCCCAATTGCTTTCTCAGGATCTATATCCTCAATTATGGGATCATCAATCCCACTCAGTAACTTTTTCACTATTTTACAGTACAATATTAAACTTGGTCTAAAGCTGGAAATCTCTTTAAAGTAGTTTTGACAAAGCAATGCAAACCAGATGATTTGGTTATTAATATTAAGTAACAAAACAAAACAAAACAGGGCTCAGAGGCTGGAATAAAAACTGCTAAGTTCTTTAAGAACTAATTCTGTTGAGAGTACTCAGCACTTTAAAAATGTATGTTTCTGCCTGCCTTGCACTCCTCTCTCTCTCCCTTCAGTCCTATTACAAACATTTCTTGAGTACCCTCATGTGCCACGCCCTGTGGTTAAGTGCTAGAGGTACAGAGATGAATAGGACAGGATCCCTACCTACATAAGAAGTTCCAGCATGCATCCAGGAAGACAAAGAAGTAAATACATTATGACCATGCAGAATGCATACACTGAGAGCTGAAAAGGAACTCTAAAGAGGATTGAGTCATATGGTGAGAGAAGACGCTGAAGGACAAGAAATGAGTTCAGTTGTGAATGATGATCCTGCAGGTTCACTTGCTGCTAGATGGTATGTCAGGATGTTTTTGGAGAGATGACTGGAAAGTTATTGCCAACACAGGTAAAACACCTCTTGGCTGCTACCACAGGGGGATCTGTCTCTGGTCAGTGGATAGGCACTGAAGAAAGAGAGGCAGAGTGCTCGAAGGGGGAGAGGGGAGGTTATTACCAATCTCTGCAAAAATTTACTCTGCAGAATCCCTCTGCCTTCTCTAAGGCAGCGGAAACAGACTGGGTGATGGGTGTGTGCAGTCAGCAGCCAAGTCATTTCTTAAGTGTTAACAAAATCTTAAAGAGCGTGATTGGTTCCATGAGGTCTAGTCACTTAAATGTTTGATACTCATCTTTCTGAAAGAGGGCACAGATAACAAGAGGAAGCATGAAGTAGTATTCTTGAGAAAAAGAAATCAAAGCTGATGAAATACCTGAAATATTCTGCAAAAATAGATCCAGATGGCTATTGCTAATGAAAAACAAATGTCCAAATAACCAGTGGGGGTAAAATCAACAAGAAACATTCTTTAGGACTCTAAATAAAAGATTATCCAAGGCAGCACGAAAACCTGCCCAACCAGGCAGAAGGCAAGAGCTAGATTTTTTGGAGTAGTATCAGTGACTGCCCAGCCAGGCAAAAGCTGCAAGGTAGAGCAATTTCCTAGAGGCTGCTTAGCTAAGCTTTGATAAATTTGCCTAAAGTAAACAAGAAATGTATGTATTTATTAAGAGCACTGGATCTAAAGCCCAAGATTAGTGACAGCAAAGGGAAGGGCTAAAAAGTGGCCAAATCTTTTCCAACACTGGAAGTTGTAAGACAAATTTGATTGACCTCAGATAACCTAGTCATCTCCCAAAGGCCAACTGAACAAGGCTGGGTTCACAGAAATTAAAAACCAACACTTCTGTCTCTTTTCCTTTCTGTTTTCAATATGTATCACTGCTACTTCAATGGAATCAGTCTATTAGACTTTGATATCAAAAGCTGAGTAAAACTGCATAACACACAGAGAAGTTTAGAAACAGAAAAAAAAACAACTTATCATCACCATTTTGTCTTGTTATTGAAATAGAGACTGGGCCTAGAGTAAAGTGAATTACACATTTCTTGTGTTTTTAAAAAAAAAAAAATCGACCACCATCTCCTTTTTTTTTGAAATCGTATTTTTGAGATATAATTGACATACAGTCAAATTGACCTTTTATAAGTGTTTAGCTTTATGAATTTGATAAATTACTTGTAGGAAGAGGAAAATGTTATAGAAATAATCTTTTTTTATTTTTTAAAATATTTTATTTATTTATTTTTAGAGAGGGGTAAAAGGAAGGAGAGAGAGAAACATCAATGTGTGGTTGCCTCTCATACGCCCCCTACTGGGGACCTGGCCTGCAACACAGGCATGTGCCCTGACTGGGACTCAAACCCGAGACCCTTTGGTTTGCTGGCCAGCACTCAATCCACTGAGCAACACCAAGCAGGGACATAATCTTTTTTTTTTTTTTTTTTTTCCCACAATGCCGTGACTCAGATCTTTTTTTTTTTTTTTTTTAATCAATCCTCACCTGTGGAAAAATTTATTTTTTTACACTGGAAGGGTTGGGGAGGGAGGGAGGTAAGAGGCAGGGGGAGAGATGTGAGAGGGAAACACAGAAATAGATCCACTGCCTCCCATATACACCCTGACCAGGGATAGAACCCACAACTCAGGTATGTGTCCTGACTGAGGATCAAACTTGCAACTCTTTGGTGTACAGGATGATGCTCCAACTAAGCCACCCAGCCAGAAGATGATCATATGATTTTTATCCTTCATTTTATTAATCTGGTGTTCACACTGATTGATTTGCAGCTGTTCGTAAATCCTACTTGATCATGGTGTATAATCCTTTTAATGCATTTTTTGAATTTGGTTTGCTAACATTTTGTTAAGGGTTTTTGCATCTATATTCATCAGGGATATATCTAAGAAAGTCACAAACTGTAAAATAAATTTTTACAAGATATTATTCTCACACTTCACACTTTGACAACTTCCCATAATACTATTTAATTAAATGTGTCTTGCTGTTTAAAATCCCTTTACTTCACTTGGATGTCTCTTTTCCAGCTCAGAGCTTTTCAACTAGAACTGAAAATGAGACAGGCAGTCTGGAAGGTAAATATAACTAACAAAAGTGTTAGGAATGGAGAGCCATAAACAGCAGGTATGTATATGAGGGGGGAGCCCCCCAAAATGGAATTATCTTCTGGAGGGCAGGCTTCCCCTGCTAGGTGAGTGTTCTAGGGTCCCTAGAACACTCAGTACATGAACTAGCATTGCTGTGAGAAGTATATGAACTGGCATTGTTGTGAGAAGCTGTGATTGGGTTCAGTGAAATGTTTTTGGAAGACTTTTACCGCATTTGCCTATTTCATGATGGGTGATTTACAAGGGCACCTGCCCACACTGAGTGCTGAGTGTTCAGCAGTTTTTTTACCAAAACCAGCAGGACCCTAGACCCCACTCTCCGTATTCACCTGAACTCACCCCAAATGCCTTTTTTTTTGTTTCCTGGATGAAAAATGCCCTCAAAGGGGAACGTTTTGCCATGTGGAAGAGGAATGACAAGCACTGAAAGGCATCAGAATCTGTGAGTTCATAAACTGTTTTGAGGAATGGAAAAGTGTCTCAATAGATGTATTGCATCAAATGGAGAGTATTTGAAGGTGACTGAAGTTAAAACATGTAAGAATAAATATGCAATTTTTAATAAATAAATTCCATTTTTGGGTCCCCCTTCATATACCCAAATAGATATATTTACTTTTCTCATTAAAACCAAGGAGCAAAAAGCTCCCTATTTGGAGAAATCTAACTAGCTATGTGTTTATACTCATGTTTTTCTACTAATTTGATCTAAGTAGTCAATTAAAATATCCAGTGAGTCAGATACGACTCATTAGAGAGAAAAACTTTAACATCCATTTGCAATAATTTTACTTAAAATAAAATGTAAAAAAATTAGTGCACTTTGTTTAGTGTTATTTGCTAAACACGAAAGCTGGGAGTTTTTTCCAAAAGAAAATGTTTTCTGATTGGAGGGGGTGGGAAAAAGTGCATACTATAATTTGGTACTTACAAACTCATAATTCATATTGAAATTTTGAGGTTCCAGTAAATTAGCAAGTTTGATATGTAATTTGAGCACAGTATGTTTTTTATTTATTTGTGGGGAATTAGTATTCTGAAGAACACATGGTTGACGTTAATAAATGATAATAAATGGCCAACACAGGCATAAAAGACAGTAATAGAGTTGGAAAAAAACATCTAGCTATTTTCAAAAGAGAAAAAAATAGTATGTGTTCATACTTATCTGATATCAGTATATGTATTTATTCCAAATAAATAATGCATCATTACTATGGACTGCATATTTAATTTTAATGGAAAACTTCATCTACAATCTACTTGATTTCCTATATGTAAAATGTAATGTTTTCTGATCCAGAGCTAAATGACCATTTCACCAAGGTGAACAGCAAGTAAAGAGGGTTTTCTCAACCTTTAACTGAGAAAAGTATACTATTTACATGATAGTTATAAAATCAAAGATATAAGTATATGTGTTCTAGAAGTTCTAAATTTGGACTTTTGCACTGTCAGAGGGAGTACCTAAAAACTGGATTTAAAGAGGGTGTAAAACAGATGACAGATTTGTAATCTGGTTGCATTTGAGCCTTGTGATTTGGCATTTTAACTGTGATTAATGGCCATGTTTTTTTCTATATATAATACCAAAGAATTAAAAAATACACATTTAGTTTCATCATTTCATAATTCTAAATGTTTGACTCAGGTTTAGAGACTAAAAAATTGGTAGATAATACTCAAACTTTATAAATGTCCCCAGTATGTGAATACTAAACACTTATTTTATTTAATATATTTAAGTATTTACTATGAGGAAATAATACATGCATATGTTTATTTTAAATATAAAAATATTTGGATTTTTTTTGGTTAATTTGTTTTTTTAGGTTACTCATGTGTAGGGAGATATAGTAGCTTTGCTATGCTAAAGGAATACCCAGTCTCCTTAAGAATTCTATTCTCAGTATCATGGAATAAATTTGGATTCTGATAGTTTTTAAAAGGTTAGCAATTTTAGAAATATTGAGCTCATTTACCATGCAATCCTCATGAGATTTCCACCTTGATGAAATGACTATGCGTTGCTTAACATGTATGTTCTCACACAGAAACCTGAAATATAAGCTAAATTTAATATAAATAAATTTTAATATAATATAAATTTTAATTTATAATATAAATTTTAATTTTAATATAATATAAATTTTAGGAAGTCCAGATCTATACCCTTGTTATATTAGGTTAAACCATATCAAATTTTCTGTATTTGACAGTTTTGACCTACAAAAACAGAAATTTCATATGGCTCAATATAATACTATATGTATCTCTATACCATAAATAAAATTTACTTTTAAAATGCTTCACTTGATTAAAAACAAAATGAAATAGAACAAATGAAACAACAAAACTCTGAACAAATACCTGTAAGTCAACTGAAATGAACACATCTGGTATAAAATAAAGTGGCTACTTATTATTTAGCTGTGTAAGGGTCAATGGTTAATTGCATGAAACTAACACGTAAAAAGATTGCTACCTAAAGTTTTCACCATGTCTCTTAACAAGATTTGTATTATGCTTACTTTTTCTGAAGACTTAGAGGCTCATCTTCTATTAATTGTGCATTTTAGCTAAATATCCATTTCAAATCATGCACAATATTCCTGAGGGAAAGTGATGATTTATGATGGTTTATTTTCTATGATGATTTATTTATTGTTAAACGATTCCAGTTTGGAATATTGACAAGCAGTAGTATTTAATTTATTAGTTCATTTTTGTCACCTAAAAGTAGTTAGGCTTTAATGCAGGAGGTTACCTTCATTCATTCTAGATTTGTGTGTGTGCGCGTGTGACGCAAATAACGAAACACACGCAGAAGCCTGTGACAGTCAGCTCTGCTCCGCCACAAGTCACACCTGGGTTTGAGACTGGTCACTATGAAGAAATTATTTGATGTATTTTATTGCTAATTTGCTATATTAAATTTTACTTATTAAAATAAAGGTGTTATTTAATACTCTCAGTCCATTTACTTCCCTCAGGTTCAACATATTATGACTTCATCACCTTTAAGGTCAATAGTATGCAATTTTCAGAAAATTTATATCAGGGATTATCTTTTTCAAGCAATCTTTTTGTTCTCACTTAAATCAATTTATTTTATTTTGTCTCGAGAATAAAACTTTTTTTTTTTAAATATTTTATTTACTTATTTTAGAGAGACGGGAAGGGAGGGAGAAAGAGAGAGAGAGAAACAGCAATGTATGGTTGCCTCTCACGTGGCCCTCACTGGGGACCTGGCCTGCAACCCAGGCATGTGCCCTGACGGGGAATCGAACCGGGACCCTCTGGTTCCCAGCCCGCGCTCAATCCACTGAGCTACACCAGCCAGGGCAGAATAAAACATTTTTGAGAAGACAGAGAATCATTCTCACATCTTCCAGTGCCTTTTCCAGTGTTCCTTACCCAGGAAGTTTTCTAAAAAAAAGATGGCTAACTACTTGGTTTCTGGAGTAAAGCATTTTTACCCTTTCCAAAACAAAACAGGAGAACAGACTGAGTCAATAGAACAGACTACTTCCATCAGTCACAGAAATTGGTATTTTCAAAACACCCATTTTTCAAATGGTCAGAATTGACATTTCTGATAGTCAATATTTAAGCTGGTTATTCCAGTTTAAACTACTAGCCACCCAGTTGGATGTGTATGTGAACTCAAAAGGTCAGCAAACACAGTATGTGAGAAAGTCTGCCTCTGTCAGCCGCCATCACCTGGGTGACACTTAGGGAAATGGCATAATCTCTCTTCCTTCTGAAGATTGGCATGTCCAAAGATTACCTTCTGAGATACGTGGCCATGGAAATTGGAACAATGCTGTCTGTTACTGGGCTCACAGCAACATAACTTGGAAGGGTCATACATCGTTTAAAAGAAAATATAATGTAATATTTCATATATAATATATTCCTGTTTGTAGTGCGATTACATTTTATTTGATAACATTTGAAATTTTCACTCTGCATTTCCCTTTTTTATATTCCTTCTTTCCTTCCCCTTTTCCATTTCACATGTTTTCTATTTTTCTCAGTCCCTGAGACATTTTGCCATTGGAGTTGTTATGGTATTTTGTTCATATTTTTTCTACATCATGATGATTTGTATTTTGAATAGCTTTAACTGATCAACAAACAGTTGTCTTGGCAGCAACATTGTGGGTTTCCTATTATTGGACATTCTATGAGGAGAGGTGCCATTTAAGGGAAGGCACAAGAAACCAATGTTTTTTCAATATCAACTGTGGCTGAGGCACGGTGCTAGGCCCTGGACATACGACTTCTTATTCAGACCACAACGGGTTAGGTGGGAGTACTGTCACTATTTTATAAAAACAGTGAAGCTGGGCTGCATCGTGATGGAGCTGTGATTCTCTCCAGATCTCTGTGGCTCGAAGTCTGCGTTCTTTCTTATTCTAAATTTCAGTATCTTGTGGTGTGACCTTGGAGAAGTCAGTTATATATTGATTTATATCAATATATGACAGAAGAAGGATTTTAAGTAAATTAATCTCTTTGGATTATAGTTTCGTTGTCAAAAATGAGAATTTTAATTCAATAATCCCTTGAATACTATGGTTTGGTAACTTCCAAATGGGCTAGAGCTCCCCCAAAATGCCCAGATTAAGTGGTATATGCATCTCTCATGCTGTATGATAGGCAGTTTACCACCAAATATGTATTTCAGTGCAACTCTCAATTCTTTTCACATTGTTAAAATATTAAATTCTGTTGCTACAGAATTGTATTAGGATGTTTATGTAGCACAAAGTAATATGGAAGAATATTAATTCAGTGCTTGTTATTAAAGACAGAAATCCCTTTCCAAAATTCTGAATTTCTGATGTTTTGAAGCATGACAAATCACTGCTAGTAGCTAAAACGACTCTGTTCAGTTCACACACCTTTTTCAATGCTTGTTTTCACATTTTGAGAGACTTATAATATGCCTTAAAGGATCTTACATCTTTTAAAGTCATGTCAAGTATAGCAAAAAGCTGAAGCCATTGTTAAACTAGCCTTTGATCACAAATAGTTCTTTTACACTTACCATAGTCATTTATTCATGGAATCATTCATTCACATATTTCCTAACTGCCTTCAATATGCTACACAAAGTGCTGGGTCTCTGTGTACTAGTGAACCAAAAAGGTGTCAGGTATGCCTGGTAGGAGTTTACAGTCTAGTAAAGGAAATTGGTAATAAACAAGTAACCTCCCCTGCCCCGCCACACACACAGAGTGATGAGCACTATGAGGAATTCTCTGATCAATCAAATCAGGGTACGGGCAGCTACCCCTGATGAGCTCATCAGGGGAGTCCAGAGCCCACAGAGGGGCCACCTTTGTGAAGAGAAGTGGCCAACCCTCCAGGCAGAGGGAATAACATGAATCGGGATGGATGACTGGGTCCTCGTATACACTTGGACCAGCTGAACCCTCACCCTTTAGCTACGACCCTTCAGTTTTTGTTTGAAGTGAAACTAAAAATAGGCAAGACCTTCCACCTTCCTGCCATCTTCAGGGCTCACAAAAGACAATTTTTGCCTTCCTGCATAAACATTTCTCCTGAGAATAACTGCTTATGTCATGTTGTGACATGTCTATCTAAATGTATAAAATTCAGTTGAATTTAAAATGAATATATTCTACAGCATAATTTTATTTTCTCAAGTACTATTTTTAAATGAACTTATGGTTCTTTCTTTTCATTAATAGGAAAAAGCATCCAGTCCTAGGATTGACTGTAAGGTATGTAAATCCTGCAAGTCACCTCCAGCTGACAAATTCTGTGATGATCAGAAAACAAGGTAAGTCTCTGTTTGAATGTTAAGGAATCCAACACATGATGCTAAATATACAAATTATGAAAATATGCATAGGGAATGTATTATCATTACTGTAGAACTCCTCTTTAAACATGATTTATAAATATTTGCCAAAAAATGCTAAATTAACTGATAAAATCTCCCTCAATCTGAACCTACAGTTTGGAACCTAATCTGAAACAATTGTGCTACAGTAGTTACTTTAAATGAGAAAACTAGTTTCAATAATTATCAATAATTATTGAAAACTACTTTCAATAATTAACAGTATGATGAATTGTTACTTATTATAAAATTCAAGACATATTTCTTCTAAAAACTGTACTTCTTTGATATAAAATAACTTTTAGTAATGCAGCTACCTGATGAAAACCAGCATATTACAGCTATACTCCGAGTGTAATTATAGTTGTGCTAGTGCTGTAACACTGATGTTTGTAAACAGTTTGAACGGCGTGTAATTATCTGTTTTCTCCTAATACTGTCCCTGAACCTCTCTGTTAAATGCCTAACAAAGTCATTCCAGAATTAAACAAAGTTAAATTAAAGCTACATCCATTTAACTTTAGTCTGGACATATCACTGTATGAAGCAAAGTGACATTTAGCAGTGTTGTAAAACTGAATCTAAACTTCATTGGTGATTCTTTTGCTTGTTCTCTGTCATTGAGAATGTGGATTTAACACGCAACATTAAAATGTTTGCATTTGAAGGGAACTAGTTTACCCATGTCCTTTGTGTCTCTCCTCATCCCATCTACTCTGCTCCCTGAGATTAGGCACACTGTTGTACTTGCTCTACTTCCTCTCCAGCGGATGATGGGATTGCCCTGAGAGAAGCCTCCCATAAAGCAGTGCCAAACTGGTACCCAGCCTGTCCTCCAGATCTCTGACAAGACAGACTGTCTAGGACAGGGGCACCAGTCTGTAGCCTGTTAGGAACGAGGCAGCCAGCACCTGAGCTCTACCTCCAGTCCTGCCCCCACCTCATCTGTGGAAAAATTTCCTTCCAAGAAACCAGTCCCTGGTGCCAAAAAGGCTGGGGACCACTGGTCTAGGAGTGGTGGAGATCGGGCAGGCACTCCATTTATGTCCGTACCTCCCAATTCAATAGGTACTTCAGTGTACTCACTTCTACCCATCCAGTCAGCCATTCATGTATTCATCAAGTACTTATTCCAAGCACTCTACAGGCTCAAGACCTCTGTGCTTGCTGCCCTCCCTCCCTGATAGTCTCTTCATCAAATATTCAGAGTCCATTCCCTTCATCCAGGCTAGTAGTAGTCAAATGTCATGTCTGCAGAGAGGTCCACCCCGACCACCCTACCTAATGACATGGTCCCACAACATTCTATCTCCTTACTGCAACTTATTTTTCTTCACAGCACTTATTGAAATCATTTATATTAATCTTTTTTTCTAGCTTCCTCTAGAGAAGGAAGTACTTTGTTTTGCTCACTGCAACATCCATACCATGTAAACTAGCCTCTGACACAGAGTTGACATTCAGTATACAAATGCTGAAAGAGTGAGGAACTTTTCCAAGGACCTCCTCTGCATAAGGCACTGGCTGGGCCAAGCAGGATATGCATCCAAGAGGAAGTCACATACCAATAGCAAGGGAGCCAAGACCCTCAAAAAGGACCGGGGCTGCATGAAGCACAGGTGCTGTTCTTCCAGTTACCAATCCCTTCTTTTCCACCCCAGTGGCTATGCTGTGCTTGCTTTGGGCACTGCTGGATGGGATCTCAGCAGGATCACAGGATCAGGGGAAAATGTGAATATCTACTTTATACGTAGACTAGATAACTTATCCAACCTTACATTCATTCTCTGGGAAGTTTTGCTCAATAGTTTTGTGTATCTTCTGATTTAAAGGTGGGGGAAATAGCTTTGGAGGTGGGTTCTTATCTTCCGTTCTTTTTCATTACCCTCACACCTGTACTTGTTCCACCCCCAAACACAGAGATCATGTGACTTCTTTTGGAGAAACAAGGTGGGATTGAGAGGAGAGTTTATTGGACAATGGTCTAGACTGTTCTGTCTTTAAGAACATGTATACTTAATGCTTGCAAAGTGAAAAAACAAGGTATTTATTTTTTGGCATGGCAGGTTTGTTTATGTGTATATTACTGTTGGTGTATAATGGCCCAAGATTTTCCCTTCGTTTTTAAGTATTCACACTGATCTGTTCGCAGAGGCCTGCAGTCTGAGTGTCAAAAGCACGTAAAATCAGTGTATAAACATATGTTACTGCTAGGAAAAGCAGGTCAAAATAATGAATGTTCTGTATCCTGAATTTTCTTATCTAATCTGAAGTTTCAATCAGCATATTTACTTGCATAATTAATGAAGTCAGTATAATGTTTGTAAGCAGAAAAATGCTACTTCTCAATACTAATCTGTCGCTTACCTTTCTTGCTGGTGGCATTTCTCTTTTTCTCTTCCCTTTTAATTTTCCCCTGCCCGTGTACAAAGGCTTCTGAAACTCGCCACAAAATATGTCCTAGAGTAGTGTTTCTCAAATCGTGTTTGGTTAAAGATGCTTTATCACAAGAAATAAAAATATTTCATGGTCACTAGTTTGGTAATATTCATAGTAAAGGCTCTGAAAAATTCTATAGCAAATACATATGAATAAACTTATTTAAACAAATGTTTCCTATGCCTTTATTTTGAATGCTGTTTTTTTTGTTTTTGTTTTTGTTTTTTGACAGAACAACAAGATCTAGTGAGACAATGACCTGAGGGTTATTGATTTGGGAAATGCTTGTTTCAGAGCCTTTTGCTTCATGATCCTTATGCCATTGATCCCCTCCTTTCTTTCTCCCAGGTTTCTGCGTTTGCCATGACATTACCCGCCACTCAGAGCCCACTCCAAACATTCTCATGGGGGATTATCCTGTGTTCTTCTCTCCATCTTCCCTGCCCTTCCTTCTAATAATTATTCTTACTCCATCTACTATATACTAGGCTCTGTGCTTGGTCTCAGGATATAAGACCAGCAAACTCATTAGCTACTGTTGAGTTTTAGGGATGTTCCTCCACATCTAACCCAAGCTAAGGTGATAACTAGGCGGAAACAGGAAGAATTAGTAAAGTACTCCAGATAACAGGGGATATAGGCTTGTGTGTGTGTAGAGGAGTAATTGGGGGAGGTTGTTTGATATACGTGACACATTATGGGCAAAAAAGACCACATTACCTATAGAAATCTGCAGATTTCACCGCACTCTAGGGCACAGGGAGAGGGGAGGAGGTGGGCCAAGAAGGAGGATGCCGGAGAGGTAGGAATTAGTGTAATCAGGGAGGGCTTTGCATATTAGGCACATCGAATTTATCCTCTAAGCCACAGGTTCTGAAGCTGGATTGTGTGTTTGCATTACCTGGAACTTACTAAAAATGCCTGTTCATGTACCTGGCATCATTTCAGATTTAACTTGTCTGGAGTCGGGAGTAGGACCTGCTTTTTTGTTTCTGTTTTTAAACTTCACAGATGATTAATATGGAGCCAGGGTTGAAACACCTGTTGGATGACTTGAAAATTTCGGAAGCTATTGAAAGATTTTTAAAAGTATGAAACATGTTCAGGTTTATATTTTAGAAATATTATACTTTAAAGGAAAACAAAAGGTGTCTAGGATAACACAGTACTGCCCAACTCTGAGACTGCCTGGCACTTATAAACTATAAGAAACATCTGATGAAAGAATAAGTAGGAGCCAAACAAAACATTTGACAGACACTGAAGCCCTGGTTTCAAGGCTGGCCAAGGGAGGAGTGTCAGCGCAATAGGGACAGAGCTCTCTGATAAGGAGAGAGGGCAGGAGAGTCTCAAATCAACCTCCCCTGTCAAAACCTTTCTCTATGGGCAGTTTGTTACAGAGGTTAGGGGCCTAAGTTTGGAATCCGACAGACCTAGGTTCCAATTCCCATCTGACATAACAATTTACTCTTGGGCGAGTTATTTATTCTCTTTAAGCCTCACCTTTTATATTTATAAATGGCAATATTGATAAGATAAATGAGATAATGCTTAAGAATCATTTCTCCCTGGGCACAGACTCAGTTTTTTTTTTTAAATCAAACACTTTGGGATATCAATATGGCAACACAAAAATATGTATATAGCTCATAACTACCACCAAACTGCACTTCTGTGTGAATAGTGAGTGAGGAATATTCTCGTCAATCAGCATGACAAAGAGGGACTGTGGAAGCCTTGGAGAGGTCAGACCAGCAGATAATGTGGCTGTTGGACTGAGTACCTATCAGGGGGTGTCCAACCTATGGCCCATGGGCTGCATGAGGCCCAGGATGGCTAAGAATATGCGACCCAACATAAAATTGTGAATTTACTTAGAACCTTTTTTTTTGCTCATCAGTTTTCATTAGTGTTTGTGTATTTATTGTGTGGCCCAAAGATACCAAAAGGTTGGGCACCCCTGCCAGAGAATATATTATAAAATTTTATGTCTGTTTTAATAATTATAAAATATCAACCTTATAGAAAATATAATATTTTCAATTGTCTATCAAATATTACAAAAGCTGATCATATATTATTATGACTAAGTATATTAAGTAAACACAAAAAGAAATATGTAAGCCACATTATCTAATCAGAATGCAATAGAAATAGTGACTAATAATAAAAATAGAAACAATAACCAAAACAATTTTGGTTAAGATTAGCTATATAGTAATCTATATACACTGTTTTAGGCCTTTATTTGTTAATTTAATGCTGCCAACCACCCCCTGAAGTAGTTATCACTATTGTCTATATACTCCAGATGAAGGTTAAAGAGGTAAGTGAATGGCCCGTGGAATTAGAAGTACAATCAGCACTGGAATTCAGGAAGTCCTATGTCAAAACTTTCACCTTAACCACGATTCTACATTGTCTGTCAAACTCTTAAAAATGAAATGTTCTTTCTTAGAAAGAAAATTTAAATTAAAATACAGGTTTTCTTTTTAAATAACAAAAATATAATTCAAAAACAAATTAATAAAGTCAAAAGTAGAAAATAATTAAAGAATGAAAATTAATATACAATACTTACTAAAGAGTCAATGTGCTTTTATTGAGATATGCATAACCAAAGTTACCATGTAATTATAAAAAGTGATAATTAGCAAAATTTCTTCTACTAATAAGAATATCAGCAATGAAAGAGCTGTCATGCAGAATTTACTGTGGCCAGCATGGGGCTAAGCACTTCAAATGCACTGCATTAATTAATCCACACAATAAACCTTTATGATAAATACTATAATACCCATTTTACAGAGAAGGAAACTGAGTCATAGAGACTTGATTTGTTTAGGTTTACTCAATTACTAAGCATCTGCATCAGGTTTTGAACTAACGTCTGCTTGACTCCAGAACCCAAAGTTGCATGATTATAAGTGCAGCCACTCAAAAAAACAAATAAATTAAGACTGAAAAAGCACATGCAACAAAATCAATGAAGAATATTAAAATTTATAAAAGAATTTTAAGAAAAATTTTAATGCACAGAAATTAAAAAATCTATTACTTGACTGATTTGTTTCAGAAAAATAATTGACCCAAGTTGACCAAAGTAGTTTAAAATCCAGTAACTGTGAAAAAAGTGAAGGTACTGTTTAAAAACAAAACTTTTCAATTAACCCAACCGAGGCAGGTGTTTCGCCCCCCAGATCCTGGCTTTTTGCTAATTTAAATTTTTTAGTTATAGTTGACATATAATATTTTATTAGTTTCAGGTGTACAACATAGTGATTCAACATTTACATATTTTACAAAGTGATCGCTACAGCAGCTCTAGTAACCATTTGTCACCATACATGGTTAACATGACATTGATTGGATTCCACATGCTGTACATTATATCCCTGTGACTTATTTTGTAACTGAAGTCTTTACTTCTTAATACCCTTACCTTTTTCCACCAATCTACAGTCCCCTTCCCCCAAGGAAATGATCATTTTGTTCTCTGTATCTATGAGTTTGATTATGTTTCATTTTGTTTGCTCATTTGTTTTGGTTTTCAGATTCTACATATAACTGAAATCATGTAGTATTCGTCTTTCATGATCTTGCATATTTCTCTTGAAGTAAAACTCTCTACACATTCATCCATGTTGTTGTAAATGGCTAAGATTTTACTCTTTTCTTAATGGCTGAGTAATATTCCATCGTGTGTGTGTGTGTGTGTGTGTGTGTGTGTGTATATATATATATATATATATCATATCTTCATCTATTCATCTAGTTATGAACATTAGGTTGCTTCCCTATGTTGGCTATTGTAAGCAATGCTGCAATGAATATAGGGGCACATATATCATTTTGAATTAGTGTTTTTGTTTTCTTCAGGTAAACACACAAAAATGGGAATGCTGGGTTATATGGTAGTTCTATTTTTTTTTTTAATCCCTATTCTTTTTTCTATAATGGCCACACTACTTTACAGTCCCACTAACCATACACAAAAGTTCCCTTATCTCCACATCCTTAAAAACACAGGTTTTTTAAATTCTCATTTTGATGATAGCTATTCTGACACATGAGGTGATATCTTATTGTGGTTTTGATTTTCATTTACCTGATAAGTGATGAGCATCTTTTCATCTTTGTTTGGACATCTGTGTGTCTTCTTTGGGGAAATATCTATTCAGATCCTCTGTCCATTTTTAATTATATTGTTTGTTGATTTTTTTGATAGTTCAAAATATTATCCACTTATCAGATACATCATTAGCAAATATTTTATCCCATTCAGTAGGTTGTCTTTTCACCTTTTGGTAGTTTCCTTTGCTGTGCATAAGCTTATAGTTTGATGTACAGTGATCCCTCACCTATCGTGGAAGTTACGTTCCAGAGACCCCCACGATAGGTGAAAATCTGCGAAGTAGGGGCGTTGTATTTATTTTATTATTTATATATATTTTAAAGCTTTATAAACTTTTCCCACTCTCTTATTAACCTTTCCCACACTCTTATAAACACTTCATATGCTCTTAAACACTTTCTACACTCTTAAACCTATGTAATTTTAACAACATATAAAATTCTATATGGGTACTCACCAGTGAAGTATACTACAACTTGAATGATGAAGATCATGAATTATGTAGCTGTGCAGTACTGATGGCGATGAAGGTGATGACGATGAATGAATGTACTGCACAGCCAAGAAAAGCATTACAGCTCTTCTGAAGGCACCACTTCATCAGGCGCTTCATCAGGTGGTGCAGTATCTTCGCCCTGGGCCGTAACTTCTATTTCTGCTAAAGGCGTAGGTATAACTGATCGCTTCGTCTGAGTGATGAACACAGTTATGGGGAGTTTCTGGCGCTGCTTTTTCTTCTGAGTGAGGTTTTTATAAAATGACATGCCACTCTCGATTGTATTTACAAAGTGCAACGAATGAAGCATCTGGGGGTCCCATTCTTCAGCCACTCGCTGAAGTTCTTCAGCCATTCTGACCATGGTTGCAAGATGATCGAGTATTAGGCCAACATCCTCCTCTTCTCCAACCCGTAGTTCGTCTTGTTCCTCATCCTCTTCTTCACTTGCTGACTTCGTCATCTCTGTCAGGTCTTCGTCCATCAATGGTTGTGAGTGGACATCCATAGAGGCAGCTTCTCGTGCAGAGAAACACTCTTGAGTCCAAAGCGTCTCTGAAATTTGTCAAACCAGCCCTTGCTGGCACTGAATGGGGTTGGTCTGGTGGGAGAAGCACTCGATGGTCCTGCTTCTGTGTCATTGTCTTTGTCTTCATCCTTGTCACTGTCATGAACATCCATGCTTTCTGCAAAACTATCATAAAGTTTCTTGGCTTTCGTCCAGATGGTGTTGGTATCCAGCAAGCAAGATATTCTTCTTCCTGCAGTCACGGGGCCAATGCAGACTCCATCCTCATAATGGCCTTATTGCAGGAAGTGACCACCCTCTTTGCAGTCTTGTTAAAAGTAATTGTTGCCGCAGACCTAATATTCTTCTCATCTTTCTTTATGTAGCGAACAGATTTGTTGATCCTGTAATGGTGGCCTACAGCTGAGTAGCTTTTGCCTTCCTTTAACATGTCAAGAAGTTCCACCTTTTCTTTGTAAGCATATTCTTCTGGCGCTAGGATTCACTGCCAGAAGCCTTAGAAAGCACAGAACATTTGGGTGGCATCATAGGGCTTAAAATAAATTCAAAATTTCACAAAAACATAACACTGCAGAGCAACACACTACATGCAGTGATCAGACATTGACGTTAAAATGGACAAGGAGAGATGCTGAACATATGGGCACAGTGTGGGACAGCAAACAGATCGATGCTATGGTCACTGAGCTAATCCAGCACCCAGGATACAGAACACAGTGCTGTGGTTGGTCGCCTTCCATTCCATCAGCCAATAGTGTGCTGTGTACAATCTCATATTGGCAAACTTGCGCAAGCGGCAGTGGCGTACTGCATTTCCATTGTATACAGTACGGTATTCATCCACCGATGAAATACATGCTGTATTTTATTTCGATTTAATATTCTTTTAATATGTTTGAATTAACATTTTTTATATTTTTATATTTTAAATTTTTTAGGCAAAAATAATTAAAATCATAAATATTGTATAAATGCCTATATACCACAAAATCCTGTGATATAGCAAAAACTCTGTGATATGGAATTATATATATATTTAAAAAACCCCGCGATACAGTGAGGCCGCAATAAGTGAACCACGATATAGTGAGGGACAACTGTAGTTCTATTTACTTTTGCTTTTGCTGCCTAACTCAGGAGACATAGCCAAAAAATGTAGGTAAGACCAACATCAAAGTTTATTGCCTATGTTTGCCTCTAGGAGTTTTAAATTTTCAGGTCTAATATTTAACTATATAATCCATTTTGAGTTCATTTTTGTATAAAGTGTAAAAAGATCTAATTTTTCTTTTTCTTCCCTTTTTTAAATTTATTTTTTTTGCATACATGGGTCAAGTTTTCTCAACACCATTTATTGAAAAGCCTCTTTCCCCCCATTGTGGAGGTTTATTTCTAGGCCCTTGCTCTATTCCATTGATCAATGTGTCAATTTTTGTGCCAATAACATACTATTTTGATTACTACAGTTTTATAGTATAGTTTAAAATCTAGGTATGGGAACCTCCAATTTTGTTCTTTAATCTCAAGATTGCTTTAGGTATTCAAGATCTTTTGTGGTTCCATAGAAAGTTTAGGATTCTTTGTACTAGTTAATAATGGCATTGGTATTTTGATAGGGATTGCACTGAATTCGTAGATTGCTCTGGGTAGTATGGACATTTTAGCAGTATTATTCCAATCCATGAACACAATATATCCTTCTATTTATTTGTGTCTTCTTTAATTTCTTACTTCAGTGTTTTATAGTTTTCATGCTTTAGGTGTTTTTCCTACTTGGTCAAATTTATTTCTAGGTACTTTATTATTTTTGATGCAATTTGTAAATGGGACTATTTTCTTAATTTCTCTTTCTGATAGTTCATTATTAGTGTATAATCAACACAATTCCCACTTGATTATGGTATATGATCATTTTAATGTATTGATGAAGTGTGTTTGCTAATACTCTGTTGATGATTATTGCATGAGTGTTCATCTGAAATATTGGCCTGTAATTTTATTTTTCTTTGTTGTAGTATATTTATCTGGCTTTAGTATCAGGGTAATTGGGGCCATGTAGAGTGAGTTTAGAAGCTCTCCCTCCTTTTCAATGTTTTGGAATAGTTTGAGAAGGATAGGTATTAATAGTTCTTTGAATATTTGGTAGAATTCACCTGTGAAGTTGTCTGGTCCTGAGGACTCCTGTAGGGAGGTTTTGATAAACAACTTTGTTACTAGTAATATGTCTGCTCTGATTTTGTTTCTTTTTGATTCAGTCTTTGAAAATTGTATATTTCTATGTTTCTGGGAATTTATTTTTTCTGTGTTGTCCAGTTTATTGGCATGCAATTGTTTATACTATTCTTTTGTAATTATTTGTATTTCTGTGGTATCAGCTCTCACTTCCTTTCATTTCTGATTTTATTTACTTGGGCCATATATCTTTTTTTCCTTGATTAGTTTGGCTATAGGTTTATCAATTTTGTTTATCTTTTCAAAGAACCAATTCTTATTTATTGATCTTCACATTTTTTTAAAATTCTATTTTATTTATTTCTGCTCTGGTACTTATCATCTCCTCCCTTCTATTCACTGGTCACTTTAGAAAAAAACCCAAAACTCTTGTTCCTTTTGGTGTAAGGTAAGACTGTTAAGATTTTTCTTCTTTCTTGAGGTACGCTTGTATCACTGTGAATGATACCACTTTCTCTCTTAGAACTGCTTTTGCTGTCTCTCATAGTCTTTGGATCATTGTATTTCCATTTTCATTTGTCTCAAGATATCTTTTTGATTTCCTCCTTGATTTCTTCATTAACTCATTGATTATTTAGTAGCATATTTAGCTTCCATTTTATTTGTTTTTTTTCTGGTTTTCTTCTTGTGACTGATTTCTAGTTTCATGTATTGTGATTGAAGAAGATGCTTGATATGACTGTAGTCATCTTAAATTACTGGGACATTTTTTGTGACCTAACGTGTTCTGTCCTCATAAATGTTCCATATACACTTGAAAAGGATGTTGTATTCTGTTATTGGGGGTGGGAAGGCCTATAAATATCTATTAAGTCTATCCAGTCTAAATCCATCCCACTTAAACTATATCCTTTGATAAAATTTACAGGCAGTTCCCTTCTGATAGGCAGGAAGAAAGTCACTATGATAAACTAAAATTAACTCGAGATAGAAATATATATTAAAGAATCAAAAAGAAATAATGATGCTATATACCAAATCCTACAAGCTAGCCAAAAATACTACTTCTTTCTGAGGTTTCAATTAGACCTCATATTAATTTAGTTACACCTATTTTCAAAGATTCTCATAGTATTCAGTAAACATGTCTTACTAACATAAATCCTTTAAAGCCCTTCTTAAATTTCTTTTGAAATAGCATTGATGTTTTTGAACACTGTGGTTAGTTAATAAAGGTTCATAGAAATCTGATCTATGAAGCAAGATCATGAAGTACTATAATCAAATGAATAAGAAAAATTCCCAATTACTATATAAATATGTAATTTACTGCTTTAAAACATACTCAATAAGTTAAATCAACTGTTAATACATGATCATTTTTGATATTATAGTTATTTTTCAAACAATATTACTAAACTGCTGATTTAAAATGATCTAGTCAATTATATATGCCTTTGACCACTAGTAAGCATATTCATTTGGGGAAAATTTTTACGTGTTATCAAAGATCAGATGCATTTATTATGTGACATACTTTTAATATGCCATTGTGGTTAAAAAAAAAAGGTCTGAATCTTCATTCAAAAACATGTCAACAGAAACCAAGGACATTATTTCTTATCCAAGGACATTTATTTTATTTATTTATTTTTTAAAGATTTTATTTTTATTTTTAGAGAGGGGGAAGGGAGGGAGACAGAGTGGGAGAGAGACAGCAATGTATGGTTTGCCTCTCACATGGCCCTCACTGGGGACCCGGACCGCAACCCAGGCATGCGCTCTGACTAGGAATCGAACTGGCCACCCCTTGGTTCCCAGCCCATGCTCAATCCACTGAGCTACACCAGCCAGGGCTTACCCAAGGACATTTATTTACAGTTGATGTAAAAAAGATACCTAAACAAATTTCTTTCTATTAAATAATTGAAGTAACTTTATAATTTTAGATAGAAACATTCATGAACTCTATGACAAATAGAAATTATACTTGAAAGTCATTTTTATAATTTTATAGATTTTTTACAAATGTAAAAATATGGCATTATTATATTGTGCAAATTGCTAAAAAGTACATATACAAAGCCTAATGTTTCTATGTAACTTACTGACTAATAACTTTGATGCAGACTATATCTGATCAGCAGTGTCTTGAATGTTACTCTGCACAGAGTGTTCCCGCAATAAATATGGTTAAAAACATGGTTAAATCAGAAGGAATTTTGCATTTCAAAAATGAACAAATGTATTCAGCAACTGTTGGGTTTTAAAATTATTTTTGAAAGTAATTTCATTTGGCAACATTTTATGGAGAAAAAAAAAGACTGAGTCTACAAACCTGTCAAAAAGAAACTCGAGGCAATTCAGACTAACATATTTTGCAGCTGGCATGAGTCTTCTGGATAATGTGGTCAAAGTGGCCCCAATGACCAAAAATAACAAGGTAAAATGGGCCAGAAGGACAGATACAACCAGGTAACCCATGTGGAGGGCTGATTCCATCACGGCCCACATACTTGTGGCTTTGCTTTATGGGGGGCAGGGAATAGGTGACAAACTGTGGCATGGAACCTTTGAAACTGCCACTTCTAGGGAATCATCAGAAATACCTTTAAATTAATGCCTTTGTAATTGAGAATCTGTATCAAAGCAACAGAAATCATTCTTACATGATGAAATCAGAGTCCCAATATTTTGGAAAATGCTCTTTCTCCAGTCAATTCATTGGTACAACCTCCTACTCCTTCCAACTATTTGCTGAATAGCAACTAAAATTAAACTACGTTATAAAAAAAGATCATCCTCTGAAGGTCTTTTAAGAAGTCATTAATGAGAAATTCTGTCCTAAAAATGAGAAATTCTGTCCTAAAAATGGTATGACTCAATGAAATATAACTCTCTAGGGTATACTGATATTCAGAATTGTCACAACATAATCTGAAATTTCTGCCCATAAACTTTCTCTGAAAGAATTTCTTAATGACATACTCCAGCAAATAAAAAATGGATTCAAAGAAGAAAACTATGTGGATACAAAAATGGGACACACACACATATATACACTCTCAGACATTACAACCAACTAATCAAACCAAAATGGTGGTGAGCAAGGGGGCCAACGCAATGCAATGTTTAGTTCAAATAATTATTAATAGACAATGCAGGGAGTACTAAACATGGTACTCACTATGGAACTAAAGTCTCATGTGGGCACAAATGGAGGGTGATACACATGTTCAGGGCAGAAGCAGGTGGACAGGGTGAAAATGCTTAGGTCTTTTTCTTGTTTGGGGGAATACAGATTAACTCTAGGCTCAAAGTTATACATTATAATAGCATATATAATAGGATGTATATAAATTCAAACTAATAGAAGGAAAAAATACCCTCTAACAATTATGAAAGAAACAGGAAAGGGAAAATAAAATAAATAGAAATTATAATGATAAACAGAAAAAATAAAGAGATGAAAGGAGTAAGTACCTAAAGGTAAGATGAAGGACAACACATCACTCATCACCTTATTTAACTTGAGTTTCTTACAGATCCTAATTGCTTTCTTCATAAGGCTTATCAAAATTTGCAATTATTTTATTCTTTTTTTAGGGTCCCCCTATTGCCCTGCTTCACTAGGATATAAGCACCACAAAGAAAGGGATTATCACTTTTTATTCACGTATATATTCCTAGCGACTTGCACAGTGCTATATGCTGTTTTTACTCAAGACAAGTGTAATATAAAACAAAAAAAATGTACAAAATAAATCGTAGAAACACAGATGCGATAGGCAAATAGTAATACGAATCAACCAAGCATGGACATAGGCAAAATAGAAGTAAAGGTGGAAAGTTCTGAATAAGGTAGAAAGGTTTATTTCATATTAAGAAAAGTTATAAATTTACCACAAAGATATACTAGTCATTTATCATCATGGCTGAAAAAAAAAAAATTACCCCCCTCCAAAAAAAAAAAAAACCTGTCAAAAACAGGAGAATCAACGTGTCTATAATCATATTAAAATAATTTAACATTTCTAAGATGATAAATGCTGAATACAAAAAAACATAACATAGTTATTTTTTAGATTATATAAAATAAGCTCACATTACTTCCTTCCCTAATCTTTTAACAGAACTTAATTTCTATCCTGATACAGAAAACTCATGAGACATCCTTACAAGGACTCAGGCCATGCTTTGGAGCTTACTCTTCTGGAAGAGACTGAACTTGAGTATTTTCACATAGAGAAAGAATTTTCCAGGCTTTGATCTGTCGTAGAATTTTAATATAGTTTTCAAAGCACCCTGATGTGCATTGTCTCATATGTCTTTTACAACTCTTGAAGCTTATCGCCCAAGGTTGCTTATTGTAACAACAGCAAAAGCAAGACTATTCTACTAGCTAGCTCTGCAATGTCAGGGTTTTGTGACCTTAGGGGAAAAAAAGCCATTTGATATCTCTGAATCTCATCTCAGTTACATACATATATACATACATACATACATACATACATATATATATATATATATACACACACACACATATATATATATTATGATGAAATGTGTGGACATTTAGAAAATTTATATAACTCAGTGATCCAATATTTTTCAAAGAGCTAATGCATGGGTAAAAGATCCATTCAGAGTGCAAGCCAATGGATTTTAAGATGACAGCAAAGTATGAAAAGTTCTTGCATGGTTTCAAATCAGTGGATACAAAGAACAAACACATCTGGCGTTTCTCATATTCCAACTGCATTAACAGCACCTGTTTGAAATACAAATACCAACACAGTTTGTGACTCCCTGACCACAGTGAGTGGGTCTTTTTCTCCTTGGAGAATCTCAAACATCTAATTTAGAATAATGCGTATGGAAGGCACTAAAAATACTTATTGATTTTACTTACTGTTAAATTCTAAGACACATAAGTCAGATCTAAACCTTTCTCTAAACTGAAGTTATTCATATTAGTTTGGTTTCAAAAAATAGGAAGCACTCTTCCAGGATTTTCTGAATCAAAATATATCTTAAAAGCTTTCTTCCTATGTTTTATAGCGTATTTTAAGTAATAGCTATGCTCAGGATGATTATAGCACCACGTACAGAAATATAAAAGATTTAAATAAGGTTTAATTTATGCATTTTTATTTTCAAAGCTTTCTTAAAACACTTCCCATGTTCTATCAATTTCTGAAGTTTTCTGATATAGGGCAACTGAGGCTCAGTTTTCTAACAAAGGGATATTTTAATTATTACAGCAAAGCAACCAAGCTCAGAAGGTATTTTTATTTGTACAGAAAAGAAACAAAACAGTGTAATGGTCAAGTTAAAGGAGAGAACTTGATTAAAACTCTAAGAATGGAACTTTATTACACATTTGAATCCTTAATTTGCCCCTCCTATGTACAGAACTTAGATGTTCAATGATTTTTAAAAAATAACCCAGGTCCACTTACAAATAAGTAAGTTAAGTTATATTTGAATTGGAATGTATGTCTAGGCCATTAAAGGAATAACCAGATACCATGTAGTAATAATAACAATAATAAATAATAATAATTCACTATTTCTGAAGCTATCAGTTTTCTCCTTTCTCAAACCCCTACTTTCAACTTCTATAGTGCTTTTCAATAAAAATTTTATAAGGCTAAATGAAATAGAATATATAGTATAGTTATCTCCTTAGAGGCTTAACCATTTTGTACATGTTTAAGATGAAAATGAAAAAAAAATTACATTACTTTTTACCTAATTCTGCCACTGCTTTCACATTTTAATATTAGATGTGCTTATCAAAAAAGGGTTTACAATTCACCAGCCATATGAGATGAATGTTTATGGCAACAGTGCCTCAAATGTTAATGTAATATTGTGAAATAGCAATTCCAACAAAAAAAGTGTCAGATTCTTAGGGGTAAACATGCACTGACTGAGAATCAAAGAGGTTTTCCTGTACTGTTAGAGAATCACATGAAATTACCACTGTGGCATGCCAAGTACCACTAAATCCCTAGTCTACTGTATATTATGCACTACAGCTCCATAATCACCAAGACTGTGTCAAGGAGAGGCCTTGCTTCATAAATTTTCCTTGAGTTCTCATTTTTTCCTTATTTGCATTCTTTGACCATTAAGCACTTTCAAGGAAATATATAAAAATAGATTAATACCTGTATAAAAATCCATAAGCCATAGGTTATGATTAAAGTTGTAACTTCCAAGAAGAGCATCAGCACAAATACTGAATGTGATTTTTACCAGAGTGAGCAGGAACGCAGCTCTGACCTCGTCAGTGCACCCTTCTCAGCGCCCAGGCACTGTGCGGAGCCATCAGTGCCCTTAGCAACCTGAAACGTTTCCCCTGAGCCCCGCGGTCACTCCTGGCCCACTTAAACCCTTTCTTTTCTGTGAGGCTGTCAGGGGAATGCCCAGCCACCTAATTTTCCTTTTTTCTTAAATCCTTTTGGACTTTCTCTCTCCATTAAAATACTAACATTCTCTATATGTAAATCTAAATATATAAAATAATATGAAAAATTTGTTCCAACAGCAAATATATTATGGATATAGTTATTCACGATACTGATCGATGACCTATGTAGGTTTGGACGCTGCAGCAAGCATTACTCTTCACAATTGAACTGTACATGCCCCATGTGCCTTGGCCCCCAGGACGTTCAGCACCACACCTGCCTCACAGCAAGAGCTCCATATATGTTAGATTAATGATGATGGAGAAGAACATAGTTTGAAAGTAGCTACAGTTCATATTCAAAATAACATGGTTACTAAATGTGGGCAGAAGTACTACAGCATTCTAATTGGCAGTGCGAGTCACAATTATAGATGCGACTATCTTCTGACTCTGTGACCTCCTTGAAACCTGGCTGTACACTTAGATGTGGCAACTGCCAAACTTCCTTGAGAGAGGGGCTTAGAAGGTGGTATTCGGGTTGGGAAAGGGGAGGCACAACAGGGAAGGCCGAGTATGCTTCATCACAACCACAAAGCTCACCTCCCCGGAGAGTCTGGCAGAGTTGAGCCTGTTGCCCACAACAGGGGTCTTAACACTACACCCTCACCCCACCCTTTCTTCTCTACTTTTAATCCAAAGTATTTTCATTCTTTCATGGATTTATCCAGATGCTATGTGGCCAGCACTTTTGTAGGCACTGATCAAAATGGCAGGCACCTATTAGGCCCTTTCCTCCTGCTTTACAAGCTGTGTCATCTTGAATGGCTCCTGTGCCCCTTAGATGAACCATGTAAGGCTGCCGACAAACAATTTCTTAGCCTAGTCAATTGCAATGAACTTCACACCTACTCTGTAAGCAATAGCTAGAAGTTCGCAATTCTAAAATCTGAAACGCTGAACTTCCACATGCACCACAGCTTTGCTTTTTTGTGTTTCTTTCAGTCCCTGGACTTCTCACTTGACACCCCTAGGACATCCAGAGCACCTTTATCACTGTACTGTACCTTTATCACTGTACTGCACTGAAATTGCTTTCGTTTTTTTCTCCCAGGTTTATTTTGATATAACTGACATGTAACTCTGTATTAGTTTAAAGTGTTTAGCATAATGATTTGATATATATATGTGTGTGTGTATATATATATATATATAGTGAAATGATTACCACAGTAAGTTTATTTAACATCCATCACCTAACATAGTTACAAAGGCTTTTTTTAAATCTTATGATAAAAAGTTTTAAGATCTACTCTCTTTAGCAACTTTCAAATATTACTATGCAGTATTATTAACTATAGTCACCATCCTCTAAATTACACCCCCCAGAATTTAACTTATAACTGAAGGTTTGTATATTTTGCCCTCCTTCACTCATTTCCCCCATTCCCAGAAGCTACCAATCTGTCTCTGTTTCTGTGAGTTCGGTTTTTTAGATTCTTCATATAAGTGATATAATATGGTATTTGTCTTTCGCTGTATGACTTATTTCACGTAGTATAATGCCCTCAAGGTCCAACGATGTCACAAGTGGCGATATTTCATTTCTTATTTGTGGCAAATAGTATTCCACTGTATGTGTGCACCACATTTTCTTTAACCATTCACCCCCAGATGGCCACTTAGGTTGTTTCCATCTCTTGGCTATTGTGAATAATGCTTCAATAAACATAGGAGTGCAGATACCTCTTTGAATTTCTGATTTTATTTCTTTTGGATATATGAGGTCTGTCCACAAGGTATGCAGCCATGTAATATGAAAAATAGAGACATTTATTGAAGAAGATACATGATACAAGAAACATTGTACACAGGACAATGATGCCTCAGTCCCCTTCAAAGTAGGTACCTTGGTACCTCACCCAGTTCTCCCAATCACCCTCAGCTGCCCCATCATATTTCCCTGAATTTCACTGATGGCCTGAAATTTCTTCCCTTTCAAAAGTGATTTTAGTTTGGGGAAGAACCAGAAGTCACAGGGTGCCACACACGGGCTGTAGGGAGATTGAGTCACCTGGGTGATCTGATGTTTTTCCAAAAACCTCTGCACAAGACATGGTGCATGAGTGAATGTATTGTCGTGATGAAACTGCCAATCACCAGTTGCCCATAGCTGTGGCCTTCTGAATCATCTGAATAGTTTCTGCAGAGGAATGTTCAAGCTTAACACAAAATTTGATGCACATTCGTTGCAGATCTGTTGCTCTACTTGTACAGTCATTTTGAATGCAATGGCCGCACAGCACACATGCTCACTTATTGGTGTCTACTGCCCCCACTGACTAGCACAGTGCAGTCATTGTTCACGCATGCGCATTCCAGTCCGCTTGCCTTGGCTGCCAGGTTACATCAATGTGGCACAAACCATTCTCGTTATATTAAAAATGGCTAGAGTTTCTCCAGACCGGCCTCATATACCCAGAATTAGAATGGCTGAATCATATAGTAGTTCTATTTTTAAGTTTTTGAGGAACTTCCATAGTAGCTTCCCCAATTTACATTCCTATCAACAGTGCACAAAAGTTCCATTTTATTCATATCCTTGCCAACCTTGTTATCTCTTGTCTTTTTAATGATAGACATTCTAACAGGTTTGAGAAGATATCTGATCATGTTTTGATTTACCTTTCCCTTATTATTAGTGATGTTGAGCACTTTTTCATGTACACATTAGCCATTTGTATGTCTTTGAAAAAACGTCTCTGTAGTTTCTTTCCCCAATCTTTAATTAGATTTGTTTTTTTGCAATTGAATTGTATGAGTTCTTTATCTCTTTTAAATATTAACCCTTTATCATATATATGATTTGCAAATATTCTATCCCACTCCAGAGGTTTCCTTTTCATTTTGTTGATGGTATTCCTTTGCTGTGCAAAAGCTTTTTAGTTTGATATAGTCCCACTTGTTTATTTTTGCTTTGGTTTTCTTTGCTTCTGGTGTCAATCCATTTCTTTCTATATCCTTCGATAAGTACTTTATAAAGTACCACATATGTACCATGTACATCTCCATATTTTTCCAGAAAGTATAGTCACACATTAGTCTTTTTCCTTGAAATCATACTTCTTAGGCATTCAAAGGATTTCTGCATAAAGTGGACATAGTGAGGAGATGTAGATTCCAATGTTCTTTTCTTTAATTTTCTTCTTTTTAATTCTGAGTGAATCATAGCTTAGAAAACAAGTGATGTGTGATTCAGGGTCAGTGAGAGATGAGGATTATGGTTTGCTTCATTTCTATTTAAAGTGAAAAAATCTTCATTTAATACACACATTTATTTTTTTCCCATAGACAAGTTAGAAAAATAGAACAATGGATAAGATATTTTTACTAAATTTGGTAAGAAAAAGACATGTAAAACAATACTGGGTTATATTATCTCCAGTAAAATGTGCTCATATCTATCATACAAAGAGAGCAGCAGCAAGGACACGGGTGTTCCTGCTCATGGAGATTAGAGAAGATTTCACAGAAGGCATTAGATTTTAATTGCCTCAGAAAATTGTTCAGGAAAAAAATATGATTTTACTTGGCACAGAATAAAAACAATTTAGGAAAAGATATATTATTAAAATGCTTATGTAATTTTCTTATGATACTGAAGTGACTGACTCTGATTATTTCTTTCAGTACTGACAGCCCTTATCATGGCAGCCAATAAAACTGTAGCAATATATTCTAATGCTTATGGGAATAAGAAGTAATCATATTTAATTGACATTTTATTGCTGGCATAGCCAAATACAGATGAAATAATTGGATTTGTTTTCTGTACTTCCTGAAAACTTCTCGAATTAATTACAATCTAAAGCAAAGGACTGCTGTGAGAGCGGCTGCACACCTGGCTCCTCCGCAGCTGTTTGGCCCTGCGTATGCACAGTGACTTCGCGCACCACTTCGGAACTCAGAGAGAGCAGCACCGGTTCTTTTACTTCAGCACATTTTTCATTAACTCACCAAAATAAATAAGGAAACGTTCTCTCCTTCCTACTGCTAGTAAAAGAGCACAGAACCCTTAAATGTGATAGGGATTCTTCTTAAAAATTAATTCCCCAAGATTCCTCCAGTTCCTCACTAAATAATCTATGAAGGCAAAAGAAACTCTAAGCAAGAGGCTGATTGAGCTGGACAGGGAAACATAATTCATAATCCGCTCCCCGATCCCCAATTCTCCTGCAGTTGTCAAACAGGGTGGGGGATCCAGGAGCATGGATGCTGTGTATAGGACAAGAGGCAGCAAAAGCTCTGGATTGTTAATGCTTAGCACTCTAGTGTTACTATGTTCCACAAACTCATCAAAGCACATTGGCTAAGAATACAGGATTCCAGTCAGGGTCAACAGAAAAGCACTGAACAGAAGTGCTATAATCTGCTCTCCAGCAGAGGAGTGAAATGGGGTTTTTTACTATCACCTAAGTGCATAATGACCAGGGACAGGGATAACTGACTTGGGCATTTGTGGGGAAATCCCTGTCAGATCCAATGATAATTTTCTCATTAGATGATAAGAAAAAGGAAAAGCCAGTTAAACAAACAAAAATATAGATCCCATGAAAACCAGGGAGGTGACATAGAAAAGAAATAGTATCCTAAATACAAGAAGAGGAAACGACTTACTAAAGAAACAGAGTAAACAGACAGAAGCCACTTAAACAAGTTCAGTGGCATCAAAGGATACATGTCCATTATAAAAAGGTGAAAGCTGCCCTGGCTGGTGTAGCTCAGTGGACTGAGCGCAGGCTGGGAACCAGAGTCCCGGTTCGATTCCCAGTCAGGGCACATGCCTGGGTTGCAGGCCAGGTCCCCAGTGAGGACCATGTGAGAGGCAACCATACATTGCTGTTTCTCTCCCTCTCTTTCTCCATCCCCTCCCCTCTCTCTAAAAATAAATAAAATCTTTAAAAAGAAAGGTGAGAGCCAATAAAAGATAAAAATACAACACACTGAATTATAAAAAGCATACACACAATGAAATAAAAATGGAATGTGGTGAAATGAAAAAAAATTATAAGATGATTAAAATTCCAAAAGGAAAACTGAAATCCACATTGAAGATAATAAACTAGAGAAGCAATATTATAGAATAATGAGTAAGTAATGAAGGAAGAACTTGAGAACTTCACTTGACATATATCGGGGTAAGGGCAAAGAGAAGGATCATCTTTGGGAGTGAGAAATAATAAGACTGAAATGAGGAGATGATCTGTTTGACAGTGCTGAAGCTTTGCCAGTCCTTGCTGACCAGCATCTTGGGTTTTACTTGGCTACCTCTACACAGGATAGAAGACAAAGGCTGTTGCCTGTGCAAGGTGGGATTTTGGAACTGAGGCACTCACATAAGGATGAGTCCAACAAAAGTCTCCATCAGTAGGTGAAATAGGAAAATAAAACAAAACTCAAAGAGTGAGAGTATGAATTCTTGCCCGCTTCACTTGGTTCCCAGTGAACAGGAAAAAAGGAAGAAGACTTCCTGAAAATTTGCAGCCATAAATGTACCTTTACAATTTAGAGATTAAGTTCACGTACACTTTAAAATTTATATAGACTGTCTTATTCCTTGTAGGTTAAGTAATTATAAGTCCTAAAGCCATTTGTACTGATGCTTTTTTCAGGAGGCTAGGGAGAGAGATCCTGGACTCCCTTTCATTTTCTATTATCAATATAATATAAATACACATTATACTAAATCCATATAATGTAAATATATTATAAAATATAAAACCATTGCCTTTAACTTCTTTCTTCAACATGTGACAGGGACTGGGGGATAGATTCAGGCATGGTCACTGTTATAAATATAACAATAAATATATTCTGATATATTCAACATAATTTCAATTTTGGAATCAAAAACATATATCAAATTACTGATTATTGACATACATATTTATTTAATGTTTTGTATTCACTCCATGATTGTTTAACATAAGAGTCCAATTTGCAATGCAAACTTCTGAATTAATAAGCAGAAACTTAAAGAGCTTAGAAATTTTATTCAATTTTATAGAGAATGAAGTCATCTGTATTTTCATGAGGGAGGAAATTAACCCCAATTCACTATGCATTGATGGAAGTCTTCAGTTATGTTTTGAAAGCTTTCAAAGACATTTTACTGTGACATTTCAGTGTGGACATAGAGCCTTTGCTTGCAGGTATAAAAATAATCAGGAACTCCAAATCTAACTTTAGAACATGTTTTATCATCATGAATTCTACCCTTAAAGAATTATTAATATCATGATTCCAAAAGCTATACATAATGATTATGCCAAGAGAAAGACAAACACAAATTCATGAGCCACTCACACAAGCATCAGTAATGTCGCCGTGCTTTGTGTGGGATCTGCTTTGTATAACCCTTGAGACACTTTCCAAACTAAAGTGGTAAAATAGCCAAAAGTGGAGTCTGGAGAGTATCCTTAAAACACCTGTTGGACTGGCTGTCTCTCTAAGTCTGATTCAACTGCCTAGGAATACAAATGAACAAACAAATTAAGAAACATAACCACTAAACAACAACTGCATTTGATTTCAGAATTATGTGCAGAGGAGAAGATTTTCCAAAGCTACTAAACTAGTTAAGCTAGAATAGAACCCAGGGCTTCCAACTGGCACTGTGTTCTTTTTCCACCCATTTTACCAATTCTGTTACATCTCCACCTTCATCCATGACCAAATCATGAGTAAATGATTACTTAATATCTGCTCATTATTTTAAAAAAATAATAAATTCATTTTTATATTTTGAGTTGCATTGTCATAGCTTCCTCCGACAGAGCATCTGAAATTAGAATGTGGGGACCATTATAACAGAAGAACAATACATAAAAATGTGTGGCCTTTAGTGATAATTTATCCTGCTTTTTATCTTTGATACATTGATTATGCCCCCTAGACAGAGACTGAAATGGTTATTTTGAACCACTTGTTCTTTAATAGATTTTTATTTATCCTCATCTGAGGACATTTTTTTTCATTGTCTTTTTCCCTGTTTTTAGAGAGAGAGAGAGGAAGAGAAAAAGGAAGGGAAAGAAACATCCACGTGAGAGAGAAACACTGATTAATTTCCTCCCATCCATGCCTGAACTGGGGACCACATGCACCTGACTGGGGATGGAACTGGCAACGTTTTGGTTATGGGATGACGATCTAACCAACTGAGCCACAGTGGGCAGGGCCACTTGCTCTTTAATAAATTTTAAAAAGAATAGTCTGACTACATCTTCAGAGCTTTCGCCTTGGTTGGTTTTTCTGAACAGGCCTATGGCTTTAAATTGAAACAGAAAAAGAATAATTAAAATTACTAAACATTTAATGAGAATTATAACAGAGAAAATCTTTAATTAATTTAAAGAAATTGTCCTATTACACAAAAATAAAACAGAACATTCAGTTATTGATTTCAGTTATTGATCAATGTTAACTTCTCAGCAAAATCATCTAAGTGGAAGCTTTACTCCTCAGAATCACTATGATGGTGATTTATTTTAAATAGTCATCACTTATATGGCATTCGACCACAAAGCATTTATTTAAAATAAGTCCAGGTTTCTAAAAAGCTAAGTAATTCTCTTTTTAATCATCTCTCACCTCAGAAACTTAAGGGAAACAGCCTAAGAAACAAAAAAAGAAAACAAAACCCATGACACCTAAAGTCTAGGAGAATCAGAATTTATGTTTGTTCTCCAACTCCCATCCCCATTCCTCTCCTGCTTTTTCTCACTTCTTGCCAGAGAAAGTAAGTTTCTCTAAGAGTTTTTGCCATTCATGCTGCCTGTGCAAAAGCTACATGACCTTGATCACCATTGAAGGGACTGGAGAGCAAACAAGAACAAACATCACAAGGATTCCTGCTGTACCCTCCAGCTCAGAAATGCTGCATTCCCAGTCTAGTTGCCAGAGAGATATGTTTCTGTCCAAGTTTTTGCTGCCTTCAGGCACTGTGTAGTTCCTTGAATGGCACTGACCACAGATCAAATCCCAGAGATGAAAGAGGGAAAATATGAGAAACATATTCCATTTGGTGTTTTTGTTCAAATTTTGGCCTCAACAATTCACATGCTACATTTTTTAAAACTTCAGGGTCCTCGGGTTTTTGTATTTTTTTCAATTTTTTTAGTTTAATCAGCAGGGGAGAGAGAGAGACTACAGTGGCTTATTCTGTCCCATCCTGCATCCTAAGTCAAAGTTTGGGTTTGGAACTTTAAGAGTTTAAAATTTTATTATGCAAAAGCAGGATTATAAAGGAAGCATCATTTATTTTGTGCTCTCCAATAACAAGTCTGTCAACCATCTCCAGGTGCCCAGTGCCACAGTCATGCAAGGACATTCAGACAACATCACCAGAGTAATTTTGGTATCTCTTCAAAGTATCTCTTAAATGTCCAAGATTTATGCTGAAGGGAGAATGAACATTACAAACTTACATTCCTTGAGTAAAACAAAAATCTTTGTGGTTACCCGTACCTGTCATCTATAGAATATGGTTTAGGAACCATCAATTGTCAAACAATACCTGGAAAACTGGTCCTGAAAATAGTTTTAATAGCATTAATTTTTTATAAATGCATGTTAATGTCAGTGGAATTTTGTATTGTAAACTATATACCTTGTTAAATAATAACAGTAACAGCAGCTAATAGACACTGGGCACTTACGATGTAAATTTTGCTAAATGAAAATACACATTATTGGACTTTCAGCCAAGAGGGAGGCATAGGTAGACATACTGTGCCTCCTCACGCAACCAAAAGAAGGCCAACAATAAATTTAAAACCAAAAAACAACCAGAACTGAGAGAAAATCAAACTGTATGGAAGTTTGACAAGCAAGGAGTTAAAAAAGAAACATTCATTCAGACCAGTAGGAGGCGCAGAGCCAGGAGAAGAGGGCTTGTAGCAAGGCAGTAGCTGGTGGACCCTGCAATGCAGTGGATTGCAGACCGGGTGGTCCCACATTAACATGCACATAAACTCGGAGGAACAACTGGGGAGTGAGACAGACCTCACCATCCACGGTTCCAGTGAGGGGAAATAAAGCCTCAAACCTCTGATTGAAAACACCTGTGGGGGTTGAGGTGGCAGGGGGAACTCCCAGCCTCACAGAAAAATTCATTGGAGAGACCCACAAACATACACAAACCCATCCACCCAGGAATCAGCACCAGAATGGCCCGATTTGATTGTGGGTAGCTGGGGAAGTGACTCAAAGCCTGCAGAGAGTGGAGCAAGCGCCATTGTTCCCTCTCAGACCCCTTCCCCACAAAGGGGAATACAACATCACAAAGTAGCCACATGGGTTGCCCTGCCCTGGTGAACACCTAAGGCTCTGCTCATAACAGGCGCACCAAGACAAAGAAAAAAAAATGGCCCAAATGAAAGAACAGATCAAAGCTCCAGAAAAAAATACACCTAAGTGATAAAGAGAGAGCCAGCCTGTCAGATACACAGTTCAAAACACTGGTAATCAGAATGCTCACAGAATTGGCTGAATATGGTCACAAATTAGATGAAAAAATGAAGGCTATGCTAAGTGAAATAAAGGAAAATGTACAGGGAATCAACAGTGATGGGAAGGAAACTGGGACTCAAATCAATGGTGTGGACCAGAAGGAAGAAAGAAACATTCAACCAGAACAGAATGAAGAAACAAAAATTCAAAAAAATGAGGAGAGGCTTAGGAACCTCCAGGACATCTTTAAACATTCCAACATCTGAATCATAGGGGTGCCAGAGGGAGAAAAAGAAGAACAAGAAATTGAAAACTTATTTGAACAAATAATGAAGGAGAACTTCCCCAATCTGGCAAAGGAAATAGACTTCCAGGAAGTCCAAGAAGCTCAGAGAGTCCCGAAGAAGTTGAACCCAAGGAGGAACACACCAAGACACATCATAGCTGTTCTTGATTAGCCAAGATTAAAGGAGGGAATCTTAAAAGCAGCAAGAGAAAGGGAGACAGTTACTTACAAAGGGGTTCTCAAAAGACTATCAGCTGATTTCTCAATAAAAACCTTATAGGCAAGAAGGGGCTGGAGAAAAGTATTCCAAGTCATGAAAGGCAAGGACCTACATCCAAGATTACTCTATTCAGCAAAGCTATCATTTAGAATGGACGGGCAGATAAAGTACTTCCCAGATAAGATCAAGTTAAAGGAGCTCATTATCATCAAGCCCTTATCATATGATATGTTAAACGGACTTATCTAAGCAAAAGAAGATAATAAATATGAACAGTAAAATGACAACAAACTCACAGCTATTAACAACCGAACCTAAAAACAAAAACAAACTAAGCAAACAACTAGAACAGGAACAGAATCACAGAAATGGAGATCACATGGAGGGTTATACCTTGGGAGAGTGGGAGGGGGGAGAGGGGGAAAAGATACAGAGAATAAGTAGCATAAATGGTAGGTAGAAAATAGACAGGGGGAGGTTAAGAATAGTATAGGAAATGTGGAAGCCAAAGAACTTATATGTACGACCCATGGGCATGAACTAAAGGGGGGAATGTGGGTGGGAGGGGATATACAGGGCAGAGGGGAATTAAGGGGAGAAATTGGTGTAATCAGTAAAATGTATTTAAAAAAAGAAAAGAAAATACAGATTATTTAATGAGACCCAAAAAAACTGTAACTGATGATACTATTGTTGTCAATATTTTAAGGGAAATTTGATGCTTAAAACGGTTATTATTTTTATTTAATCCTTAAATATTTATATATTTATTTCTAAAAGCTAAGGACATCTAAAAACATTACTGGAATAATATCACACCTAAAAAAATTATTCCTCAGTATCATCATGCAGTGTACGGCTTTCCCCAACTGTGTCATAATTGATTATATTATCTGGTTTATAAATCAGGTTACAAATACAATTCATATATAGCAGGAACTGGCAAAGCATTTTTGTTAAGAGCCAGATAGTAAATCTTTGATGCTTTTCAGAGCATATGGCCTCTGTTGGAACTACTCAATCCTTGTTTTAGTACAAAAGCAGCTGTAAACAAGGTATAAATGAATAGGCATGGCTGGGTCCCAATAAAACTTTATTTACAAAAGCAGGGGCAGGCCAGATTTGGCCCAAAGATCACAGCTCATCAATCCCTGTCATACACCAACAGGTTAATATGTCTCTTTAGTCTCTTAAGATACAGGCTTCTCCTTCCTTTCTTTCTCCTTGCTCTTCTCACTATAATGCAATCTACTTGTTGAAGAAAATGAGTTCTTTTTCCTGTACAGTTGTTTTCCTCTACATGAGGATTTCACCAAGTGTACCCTCATGGTTAATTTAACATGTTCCTCTGTTCTGTACTGCCTATACATTTGTAATTCATTCTAGAGCCTTCAGGTTTGATTTGCAGGTAAGACAGACTACTTCAAAGGTCACATGGCATTTTAACCTGGCATCTGATTCCAAAGCTCATGCTCTTAGGCACAATGATTTGACTTGGAGGCTTTTCTTAAAAAGATCTAGCCTATATGTGACAAATGTCCTAGCTAACTTTCACCTTTATAGCCATTTGAACTGACATACTTTCTTATTAAGCAGAAGCTTTAGAAAGACTTTCAACAATGTAGAAATGTTTCCAGGGGTGTCCAAACTTTTGGCGTATCTGGGCCACACATTAAATACACAAACACTAATGAAAAAAAATCTCATAATGTTTTATAGAAATTTACGACTTTGTGTTGGGGAGCATAGCCATCCTGAGTGGCATGTGGCCTGCGGGCCTCAGGTTGGACAGCCCTGGTAGATCAATCATGTACATTGGAGAATTTTAAGCCTTGTTTAATCCTTACCTAATATTTCATTATTTGCATTTAAAAAACCGATAAAGGAGAAGTGTCACTAATCTAAAACAGAGGTCATTATCAGGATTTTCTCCTAGGTTCTTATTAAACAAAAATGACCACTAATTTCTACGTTGCCCACTTGAGCACAGTTTGATGTAAATTCTGTTCTCCCTGATGGCCTGCTGCTAATGAGCCAGGCTTTCTAGATATTACTATGATCAAAATATGTATACTTTCAGAAAGTAATGTAGTTTCCCTCTCAACTGAAATAGGTCAGCTATTTCTTGATCAGAGCAATGATTATTTTTCTCTTTATCCTATTAAAATATTTATGGTATTCTACATTTTGCCCTGATAAAGAAAATTAGTTTACTTTGGAGAAAGTATATACAAAGTCATTCCAGATTTAGAATCTTTAATTTGCATGTTCTGTTTCTATAAATGAGTTGCTTAGCTTTTATTTCACTTAATAAGTTAAAAAGACACCTGTAAAGCAAAAATGCTTTCTGATGTGAGCAGCAGAGTGTTTTAGTTTTTCTTCTGCTAATATGCTTTCCTCCCGATTTGAAAAATCTATTTTTATGTAGAAATTTCATCTATTTTGTAAATACTAGGCTTCTGAAGTATTTAATATAAATACGTGCATAATACTCTAAATGCAGATTTCACCTCATCCTTATCAGTATTGCAAAGCATTATTCATTTTTAATAGCTTGGCTACTGTACCCAAAAAACATGCTGATTAGATAAAGGTATGAACTCTATAAAGGAGAAAAACACTTCTGTAAAATTTCCATTAAAAACAGATTTCATTTTAAATTAATATAGTTCTGATATATAGTGAGACTTTCTTTTAGAACCTATTTTATACTTTTAATTCTGAAATATTTTTTCAACATAAAAATATTTCATAATGCAAAAACACGTAGCCCTCTGTATCTTAGAGGACATACATCGTTAACTTTATCCAGTGACGAATTCCATTTCCCCAAAATCAGTCACACTCGATATAGATGTCAAGTTAACTTTTTAAAAAATTTGTCAATCTACCAGTAAATCATGAAACATCTTACTGTTTTGTAATTTTTCATTTCCCTGATACTGCTGAGGTTGAGCATCATGTTAGTTTTCCTTTCGTGTTTCCTCTACCATTAAACTGCCTTTTCACATTGTTAGTTATTTTTCTATTGGCTTGCTTATCTCTTTTTCTTATCAGTGCACAGTTCATTACATAATCTTAGTATTCATCTTTTATTTGTTATAAGTCACACATATTTTTGAGGGAAATGCCATAAACTTATTTACCATGTCAACAATTGAAATATACCTTCTTAAAGAAATTTTCTTTCTCAGATTACTCGGTTCCATAAACATCTCCTAGCACAGCAATTTTCAACTGATGTGCTCCAAGAATTTTTAAAACATGCAATACCTGACTATTTAGTCAGGGGCACTGACCTCTTTTCCCTTAGAGTGTCAAATTAAAAAATGACAACAGCCAACCCCAAAATAACTGTCAGGTGTGAATGAATCAAAATTATACCTATTTTTGTGTCAGATTGGCAAAAAAAATATTTTTTGGTATGCCGTAGAATTTTAGATGTGTGCCATGAGAAGAAAAATGTTGAAAATTGTGCTCCTAGCACACGGAGGTCTCGGGAACTTGACAGCAAGTTGGAAGGAAGAAGATGAAGCTGGTGGTACAGACTTGGGATGTGCCCAGGAGAGTGAAAAGACGACTGAGGATGAGGCCTATCTCCTCCTCACGTGGATCTCCTGCTAGTGGCTCTTAGGAGGAAATTTCATCTATTGAATGTCCTTAGTAGAAAGTTGCTAGCTGAAGAATTACTTATACTAAATAGACTCAATCTATGAAACATTTCTTCATAGAGATTGCCATATAAGCTGTAAAATTATCTGGGTCATAAAGTGGAGACTTGTAACAACTTAAAGCTCCTTTATTGCAAGAAACACCTAAAAAATCTCACTTGAGGACCTCATGTATTTTTTGAAGACAGAGATAATGTCTCAAAACAAAGACCTTGGGAACCACACAGGATGTTCCACATCTCTTTCAACTTCTTCTGTGACGCTGGGATTTCGTCCCAGCGAAATCCATGGGGGACCGTACCCTGACGCGTGAATCAACCTCACCCAGAGACACGCTTGGAGAATAGAGTCCGGCTGCCACGAGTCTTTCGCTCCATCTTCAAAAGACCCCGGGCGTAGCTCAGCTGGGCTTTTTATTAGAAGTTTTAGGACACATTTACATTGGATTGATTATTCATGAACTTATGTAGAACAGGGGTCTTCAGTGAGGTCATGAGGATATATGAGAAGAGGTAGGTTTACTCAGTAAGGTAAACATTAGGGGTACAGAGCATTAGGTTGTAAATTCAGGTCCGGTGGCACACAGGACCGGGGTAGTACATTAAACAGGAGACAAGTAAATTGAGGGTAAGCTAACTAGGGCTGTTAACTCTTAGGACCATAAAACATTGAGACAGAAGAATTTCATGGATTCATTAACTTAAGTCTCTTGACTCTGGGAGGGAGAGACTCAGCAAGTCAGAGAATTTCTTAAGAAACATTTTTGCCAAATTCCCATTAGAGAATTCTTTTTCCACAGACATGAATCACACTTGCCCACATGGGAATAATTCTTCATGCGGAACCGAGCTCAGACACATGCGATTCCTGGGACTGTGTGTTTTCACGCGTGTGGAAAGAATTCCCACACTTCTGTGCCCTGTGATTGCCCTTCTCTTTGAAATTATTAGTAAAGCTGGTAATGAATAAGATCTCTCAGATTCACAGGATTCAATCCAATTGTGAGTTTGCTCGGTGTCAGCAGCTTTTTTGCCAGGGCTGAGCCTTGACGCCCCCACTGAACCTCTGTATTATCTACCTTGTGCCTTGTTCTGGTCTTTCTCCTATCTGATTTTACTTGACACACCACAGAAACTTTCCACCGATTCTAGCTTCTTCATAAAATGCTATCTTGGCAACCTTCTAACTTATCCCCTGCCTCAAGGCAACTGGTTGGTTAAGGAGGCCCAGGCTGGTGCTAGGACTAGAGTTAGGATTCTTTAATATTGATATAAAGGTAAATGAATCATTCATGCTTCTTTTTCCATGTTACCTTTCACATGACACTACTTTTATTAAATCTGAAAATAAAATACACTAATAAATCAGCTTTCAGTAGTAAAAAAAAAATTAGTAATGCCTGATCATAAGGCCAGAATCATCTGTGAAAATCACATAGCATCTAGGTATCTAGAGAAACCTGTAACTTATTAATAAAATTCTTAAAAATTAAACAGAATTTGCTAAAAGCAAGTCTTTTTCTTTTTATAGAGATAGTTACATTCTGGCTTTCCTAGATAAAGAAACTGCTTAAACCTTATCTAAAAAGAAGAAAGCCGCTTAAAGAAGGAGTTACAAAATTTTTCAATACAGTGTCCCAATGGCATAATAATTGAGAAATTAAAAATCAATGTCTTGATTTGGCTCTTGGTTTTGAATAGGCAAAGAAAGGATTTTAGAAAATCAATAGGCCAACACTCTATGAAATCCTACAGTGGCCACTTTTTCAAAGTTATTTTCATAATAAATAGAAAACCAAGGTGATTTTGTCACATGATGGTAAATATTATAATAATCATGAGGAAAAAATTATATCACTCTAAAAAGAATGACAGCTACTAAGTCTTATTTTTTTTAAACCTCACCCAAGGATATGTTTGTTTTTTCAGAGAAAGAGGAAGTGAGAGAGAGAACAAGAGAAAGAGAGAGACAGACAGATAGACAGACAGACAGACAGACATTGATGTGAGAGAGAAACATCCATCAGCTGCCTCCTGTGAACGCCCCAACCAGGGACCAGACAACAAGCTAAATATGCACCCCTACTGGGAACTGAACCTGCAGCCTTTTGGTGTATGGGATGATGCTCCAATCAACTGAGCCACCCAGCCAGGGCAAAACTCTTAATTTTAATCAATTGATAAAGAAAAGACTCCAAGTAGGTTAATACAAAATACATATTTGTCAAGATATTAGTGAAGTTTTATCCTCAGCATTACATAAACAATTTTTCAAGACCCAAGAAAACAGCTTCAAATAAACACAGCTATAGTAAAGGATGACAAGAGAACACACATACACTTTCTCAAAAATCTAGTTCACAGATTATATATGAAGGATATATTGAAATCAACGAATATGTTATCTACAATAATTTTACTTCTGCAGATAATAATTGGGAGAAATTTTAGTTTGCAGAAGACAAATTAAAATATAAAAGTGTCAGTGAAATACAAAGAACTAAAGTCGTCATTCAGTAACAGAAAATATGTGTAGTTTATCTTCTAGACTCTGGAGTCAGACTTCCTGGGTTCAATAACCTGGTGATGTTTACAGTGACTCTGGGATGGCTATTTAAAAGGTCTAATCCTGATCTTCACTGATATATAATTCCTGATCTGTACTACTTCACTGTATAGTTGGGAGAATTAAATGGCATTACAGAAACATTAAAATTAATAGTTACCTACTTTAAACAAAAAAGTATATGTAAAACCCTTTTTTACATAAACATATATGAAATGTTTAGAATAGTGTTTAACAGCTACAATATATATTATTTTTATGTTGTAATTTCCTTTTTTCCCCTTATTATTCGTGTCTTCTTTTAACATATTTATAATAGCTATTTTGATACTTGCATGCTAATTCCATTAGTTCTGTCATTTCTGGTTCTATTTTCATTAGTTGATTTTTTTTCTCATGTTTATGAGTTGTACATTGTTGCTTCTTCACATGTTGTGATTTCTGAATGGCTACTAGACACTGAAGACAGCATGTTGTTGAGGTTCCATGTTATACTGTTCTAGCAGGCAGTTAATATGTCTGTGAATCAACAAGACCCTCTCAAGGCTTGTTTATAAGCTTTGTTAGAATCCATCTAGCATAGACTACTGAATTTTCCAGACTATAAGACACACTTTTTTCCCCAAATTTGGGAGGAAAATAGAGGTGCATCTTATAGTCTGAATGTAGTTTACTTGGCTGTTCACATTTACATTGGTGAAATATTATGTTATTTATGTTGTTAAATATTTTACCACATTTTTTCTTCAAAATTTTTTACCCTATTTTCCTCCTCTAAAACCTAGGTGTGTCTTAATGGTCCAGTGTGTCTTATAGTCCAAAAAATACTGTATATTATCCCAGGACTATAAATCACCATACTGCTAAGGTGTGACCTGTTAGGGTCTCCACTGAATGCCCAGTATTAGATAAGGTATTGCTGGATAGAATTAAGATTGCCTTAAGTACTGTGTGAGCTCTGGCCATTGTTCAGCTCACAGCTTAGCTGTAGTAGTTCTTTACCAAGTAGTTTTTCTTCACTTGGCTTTGTGAAGTGTACTTCTGCACACATGCAGCTTGGTATTCAACAAATAATGAACAAACCTCCATAAATTTCTTGAGCTCTTCCTCTTTACTGTTTTCTCTTCTCAATGACCCTGACATCAGTGCTCCTGAGCTCCTATGTCTGCCCCCTCAGGTCGGGATGCTGCTATGATTTAGCCGGGCTCCATTTGTGCCAGTCCATAAAGGGCCCCAAACCAAAATTCAAGGCCATCACAGGGCTCACATCAGGTTTCCATTTCTCTACAATCACAATTCAGTATTGCCTTTTGTCTTTAATTCACTAACTCATATATTTGTTCAGATTTTTTGCTATTAGGAAGGATACAGCTAACAGTAAATTTTCATGACTTTTAAAATCATTTTGCAGACTTTCTGAGAAATTGTATTAAAATAATTAGACATTTTATATACATTCTCTAATATATCAACTTTACATGCAAATTTGGAATACAAATCACCAATAAGAGTTGAATATAGTTAATTCAATAAAATCAACTTCTGAAATATATCCCCATGAATCATTTTCAGAAAATGATTTAATTTTATATCAGAGGTCAAAATCCATACAGCAGTAACCTCTGTGTCCAACAAAAGACTAAATAAATTAAGGAACAGATATATCATAAAATACTTTTAAGTCCTTAAAAAAATCATATTTTCTTAATAAAAAAGCAGAATACAAAAAAAATGTACTATATAATGTCAATATTTTGGGGGAGTAAATAACTCTGTCCAAGACATATAAAGAAAACATAAAATTTGAAGTATGATTTTAATATTTATATTTTTGTGTATTTTTTTTCTGCAAAGTCCACATTACATATAATAAGTATATATTATTTATGTCTGACAAAATTTTAAAACCATTTTGGCTTGAGATTTATAATAATCATCTAACATATGTATTAAAGTCAAACATCTTATTTCTTGTTTATATATCTGCCTTTTCCATTCCACCTTACTTTTCTGAGTGTCCCCGTTTTGTTTCTGACTATGATTTCATGATTGACATATAGTGATATTTCTTAAATTTCAACGTATGATCCTCTCTTTCAAGTTTTAGTTTCATATTTCTGTCTGCCTACATTTATATTACTTCAATGTTTCCTCAACTTTAAAATATCCAAACTCAACTTACTTGGTTTACAAACAAGCACTCCCTCCCAGCTATCTAATTCTTCTCAGTGATAACATCTTCCCAAGCTCTTAGTTTTGCAATATTAATGTTTCCACTGATTCTCCTCTCTCCTTCGCATTAAATCTTTCCCTGAGTCCTCTGGATAACATCTCTTATACCCAGTGACTATCGCTACTTGTGGAAGACTTATTGCAGTGAGAGTCCCAAATAAATGGCCCCTCTGTATGCACACCCTTTGCCTTCTCTGACGCCGTCTCTTACCAGTATGTTCCTCAATCTCTGATCCTTTTATGTCAGGGACACCTTGGACTGACTACATCAATAATGATTCTATCATCCTTTTACAGTGAAAAAGCTGAAAAAACAAAGAACTACGTTTTCTATACTTCCTCGCTGCTAGGGTTCTGAAAATGTTGTTGGTTCAGAAACAAATGCACTCACAAAAACTTTGTAGTTGAAACTGATTCACAGAGTGAGACAGGTACAGGGCATCCATTTGGTAGTTTACAATGCAGCCAGACTCTTTTTGGACCCTCTGTAGCAGCAGCTCCTTGCTTCAGCAGGCAGCTTACAGGTCATTATGGCAAGGGCAGCAATTCCTTTGTAGCTAAATTCTGCTGCATGGTTATGGGACTCATTCATGAAAGCAAGGCCTGAAGTCTCTTCAGCCCTCCCTACAATTACATAGCTATTCTTTCAGGTGCATCCTTTTAGACATAAATTAGCTGAAGTTAACTAATAGTTTCCTTGTCTTTTAATAACAATACTAACATCTTGATGGACTATTAGAAGAATTGATAGGGGAAGTTCATGTAAAAGATACTAACATATTACCAGCAGAAAAGTAGTTACTGTTGTTGTATTATTTTAGCAGCGTAACATTCAGAAAACCAGAGTTTGAGTTATATCGTTAGCATATGTTCTTTCTGCCATCTTGGTCAAGTTGCTTAACTGCTGTAAGGTTTGATTTATCTGTAAACTAGGTTAAAATTGTAACTGCTTCATGGAGTTTTGTGAAAATTAAATACAATTTCTTTTCTGTAGATTATTCTCCACACAAATAATCTCATTAGATTAAACTAATTTCCCACGGTACTGCCTGTTTTTAAATGCCATGACCTCACCTGTTTTCTCAGAATCCTTGCCACACATGTTTACAAAAACACCTGGTGCCTCTATATTCTGTTATTCTCTCTTTTTCAATTCAAAGGCATTTTTCAAGTTATTCCTTTCCCATGAAGTCTTTCAGGGACTTGTCACTTACCTTGATCACTTCCTTGATCTTGGAGTTCCTACAAACAGCACCATGTGTTTTATCGCTTCATTTTTTTTCCCCCAATTACTACATATGCCTTATTTCTTTCTCAAATTGACTTTTAGGTTCTTGAGATCGGTAGCAATTACTTTAAAAAATTATCTAACAGAGTTCTTAAGAGAGTTTATCATTTAGTAGTCACTTGAAAAAATTACCAACTGGATGATTTACCAAGTTATTCAGTGAATTCAATTAGGTTATATAATATTTTTGGAATATGTCATTAAACACAGAGAACTTAGATAAAAGAACTTGGTTAAAAGCTACTTGGAATTATATACATATGTTTTTATTATTAATTTTCCTCTTTACCAAAACATTCTACCTGCCTCTGATTTCCTTTACTTGTACTTAATTCTACCATAGAAACAACAATAATATTAAATGAGCTAACAAAATGAATACATAACATACCAGTGTCAACAGTAAAATATGGGAATGACTGCTGCTCCTCAGACATATTCACGAACAGTGATATAAAACTTGGCACATATAAAAGGGCTCAGAGCCCTAGTTTTCAGCCTCGGGTACACACTGGAATCACCTGGACAGCCTTAACCACAGAGACTTCCAGGTAATATGAATGGTATTTAGCTTGGCAACAAGATATTTAAAAGTTAGCCAGATGGTTCTCACAAGCAATTAGGAAAAAGAACCCTGGTCAGAGCTGTTCTGCACTTAGCACCCTTTCCTCTTACTGCTTTGAGACAGACACATATTGCCTGTGTGGAGATTTCAGGCCACTCACCTAAACATTCCATTGCTGTCACCAGTAGCACTATTGATACATACATACATACAAGTACAGATGACAAGATGTTATTATTTTGAAAACTATTTTATGAACTATCTTTCTATAATTTCAGTAGGCAGTAATAACATTCACATACATTAGAAATGAGGTAATAACTAAAATTTCAGATTTGTTAGAAGTGTGGAGACAGAGAGGAAAAGCTGTATTAACAATAAAGGAAAGTTATAGTTTCAAGTACCTGATTGATGGCATCCAGATCATCAATGAAGCTATTTACTTCTGATAGAAGCAGAGACATTACAGATTTTCTTAACAAGCTGCAATTTCCCAGGGTTACCAGACTCTGAGAGACATAATGCTGTACCTGAAACTGAGGATAAAAATGAATAGGTCTTTATTTAAAAAAATATATTTTTTTTTACTTATTTTTAGAGAGAGAGGAAAGGAGGGAGAGAGGGCAATATCCCTGTGTGGTTGCCTCTCACACGCCCCCTACTGGGGACCTGGCCTGCAATGCAGGCATGTGTCCTGACTGGGAATTGAACCAGTGACCCTTTCATTCACAGGCCACACTCCGTCCACTGAGCCACACCAGCAGAGGCAGGTTTTTACTTTTTATCAAGTAAGGTTAAAATACAGGGTCCGGCAAAAATAACACCTCTGTTTTTTATAAAATATTTTATTACAAAATCATAAGCATATAATCTGTAACATAACAATATCACACTCAAGCACACCACATGATATTTTAGGAGAAATGTTCAAATTAAAACTATAAATTATTACACCCATATTATTACCCTACCAACCACACTCAAGCAGGCCTTACTTCTGCCGGACACTGTATGTTTAGTGGGCATTTTCTAAGACTTCACTACTGAGCTCTATGCTGTGGGGAACACAAAAAGTGTCAATCTCAAGAAAAACTATGAAATAGATAAGTCATAATTAATAAAAAATTATATAGCAATTAGTATTTTAAATTCTATGACAAGGCACTCAAATGGAAATTTTAGCTAAGTATCAAAAGATGTAATTGTTTAGATGGTAAGACTACATACAGAATGAATAAAGAGATGACAAAACAAGACTCTTGAACCTGTAGCCACTAGATATAAATGTGTGTGTGTATATATATGTAAATATAGATACATAGATAGATATAAAAAAGGGTGAAAGAGAGAAGTTTGGAGATGTCAGTGGGGGAGCTATTGATGTACTATTGCATCCCATGTCCACACTGGAGAGGGACAGGTGGGAGGGAGGACTTCTCTATCCTCCACAAGTCAAAAGCTAGGCACTTCAGAGTGAGGAGAAAAAAATGAGAGGCTCTAAATTTTTACCTAGAGAAAGCAAAAGTACTCACCATTAAATAAAATTAAAAGAACAGTGGGAGACAATAAACTATTTCACATATAGTTTTATTAGGAAAAAAGCCACTTGATTATTAATAAAATGTATATAACTCTAGCTGGAAATTCTTTAAATATATTCTTTAAAATAGCTGAGAGAAAGGAGGCTTCAAGGAGAATCTCAAACCTGGAAACAGCATCTACCTTGTGATTGTTCCATATGAACTTAAAAAGCATATTAAAGAAGACACTGCTTTTATATATAAAATGTTTGAATGATTAACATACTTAAATGAAACATGTCTCTCATGTTTCATGAATTGTAGGGAATGTAGATTATTTCTCAAATGGACATATTAATGATGTATTTTAACTTAAAATTAATCAATGACTATATGAAAGTTGATGGATTATAGAGTTCAAAAGCAATTTTTATTATAATTCTGGACATGCATAATTAGCTATTAATAAGTTTTCTTTGTAGGAAAAATCTTTTTTTAGTTTTTTAAATTGTTCAATTACAGTTGTCCAAATTTTTTCCCCATTACTCTCCCCTGCCCTACTCACTGCCCACCCTCCATTTTCAATTCTCTCCTCCTCCCATTGTCTTTGTCCATGTGTCCTTTATACATGTACCTTGACTTGACCCTTCCCTGTCTTTCCTCCATTATGCCCCTACCCCCTCCCCTCTGGTCACTGTAAGTTTGTTCTTTATTTCCATGTCTCTGGTTCTATTTTGCTTGCTTGCATTTTGTTCATTAGGTTCCTGTTATAGGTGAGATCATATGGTATTTGTCTTTCACTGCCTGGCTTACTTCACTTAGCATAATGCTCTCCAGTTCCATCCATTCTGTCATGAAGAGTGGGGGTTCATTCTTTCTTTCTGCTGCATAATTTTCCACTGTGTGAATGTACCACAGTTTTTTGATGCACTCATTTACTCATGAGCATTTAGGTTCTTGCCAGCAGTTTGCTATTGTGAATTATGCTGCTATGAACATTGGACTGTATAGGTTCTTTTGAATTGGTGTTTCAGGATTCTTAGGGTATAATCCCAGAAGTGGAGTTGCCAGGTCAAAAGGTAGTTCCATTTTTAATTTTTTGAGGAAATTCCACACTGTTTTCCACAGTGGCTGCACCAGCCTGCATTCCCACCAACAGTGCAGTAGGGTTCCCTTTTCTCCACAACCTCACCAGCACTCGTTGTTTGTTGATTTATTTATGATGGCCATTCTGATTGGTGAAAAGTGTATCTCATTGTGGTTTTAATTTGCATCTCTCTGATGGCTAGTGGTGCTGAGCCTCCTTTCATATGTCTCTGGGCCCTCTGTATGTCCTCCTTGGAGAGGTGTCTGTTCAGATCCTTTGCCCATTTTTAATTGGATTGTTTGTCTTCCTGGTGTGGAGTTGTGTGAGTTCTTTATATATTTTGTAGACTAAGTCCTTGTCTGAGGTACCATTGGCAAATATATTTTCCCATATGGTTTCCCTTTTCATTTTGTTGATGGTTTCTTTAGCCGGGCAGAAGCTTTTTAATTTGATGTAGTCCCATTTGTTTATTTTTTCCTTTATAACCCTTGCTCTAGGGGACATATCAGTAATAGTTTTCTAAATCAACTTAAATACTTAATAATAAAACCATATCAATATATTACCATAGAAATCATAGTTATTTATCTTGTTATTTCTTAAATATGTAATCAGCTAAGACTCACACCCTTTATAACTCTCCAGTACCACTTATTATTTTCTGATTTTTTACATTTTTGTTTGTGTCTTAAAGAAAGAGTACTCTTATCTAGAGTACTCTAAGCTCTAAGGAACCTCTTTTGGGTATTTTGCTAATGCTCTAAATGTTTACTTATCTCCTTTCTCAGTGCTTCTTTATGAGATAACTTAAAGTGAAGAAAAAGTTCACAGTAAAATAAAAGGGATTGCAGTGACTGAGCTAGGTTTGCAGAATCTGAATCCAACCCTGCCTGAGTCAAAACCCAGCTCAAAAGGTACTCAAAAGGTAGCTCCACTGCTTATTGACTTACACTAGCAACATACATAAGCTTTTATGTCTCAGGTTCTGCATCTGCAAAATAGTGACTCTCATTGTACCTACTTCCTAAAATTGTTGTACATGTTAAGTCAGACAATAAAAAATGGTTAACATAGTGCCAGACACCCAGTAAGTGCTCAGTAAGGGCTAAACGTTATTATATCATTGGAGGATAATATAAAAGCATTCAAGTTTATATAAGGTTAATTCAGTGACCCTTGAAAAGTTAAATACTGTAAATGAAATCTGTTTTTCTAGAGTTAGTAGAGTCCTATTACAGAACATTGCTGAGAATAAAATTTCATCAGAGAGTTTTCCATAATATAGCTATGAACTATTATCTCCCAAATATGACTGAAGTTTATATGAAAGCAAAACCTAAGTATATAATCATTAGGTAATTACAGTTTTGTAAACAGTTTTATAAAAATGGCCTCACTTCTTCCTTACATCTTAATTAAAGAAAGACACTTGCCTTTCTGTAAATACAGTGGCACTTTCGAGAGAGGCTGATAAGGAGGCCAGGGCTCAAATAACATTACACACGAGGCTACTGTGGTGGATACCATGGACGGACTCGTCTAAGGCCCATGCCATCATTATCTGTTCTAGCACATCCTCCTGTATTTCAGGGGCTGGAGAGCTAGAAATAAATTTTCCCAGTTTCCTCTGTAATTAGGATTTTCGATATGATTTTTATTCTGCCAATCAGAACCAATCATTTGAGACTATGATTTAGAAGAGACACGGGAGAAGAGAAGCAGGGCACAGGGCATGAATTTTGTTGGTGCAGATAGTGGCAGAGGTGGTATGGTTCTCACTCATCCTGCAGCTGTTCAAAGGCTTCTTACTTTTGGAAATTCTTAATCTTTTCAGAAGCATGAAGATGCTTCCTGCGTGGCCCAGTGGTTTAGGGGAGTTGTACCTATAAACTCAGACTTCCCAAAGTACTTTGATCTCCTGGAGGCTTTAGAGAGCTCAGTGTCAGCTTGAAGTCTTGACTTATGCAAGAGTAGAAACTCCTACCACATGCCCAATAAATCTGTGTATTTGACCTGTGCAGAAGAAAGAAGGATTCTGAAGAATATCATAAACTTAATGATATTGTGTTTGTAATTACACAGTGCTGCTGTTCTAGATGTAGTTCCTTTCCTAGCATGAGCAATAATACTGCCTTTGATACTTGTTAAGCAGATTCTGATTTGGGAGTGTTTTCTTTTTCTTTTTTGCTGTCTCAATAAGGATAACATGAAGCAGTTTGCATTTAGCCAGGAGATAGCAGTATACTTTTCATGTCCTATTTAAGGCTTGTCAACTTGTTCGAACTGAGCCATTATTTAGTTCATAGGATTCCAATCATCAAAGTCTTCCACAGGACATCATGCTCATGCACTGTACTGAGGATATCATGCTGATATGGCAGGTGTTTTGAAGGCCCTGGCCAAATATATACATTCCAGAAAGAGAATTGAAAAATTCAGGTGTCTGATACACTTGGGATGTTTCTGGGTCTTTGTATGGTTGAAGAACTCTCCAAAGTGAAAGAAAAGTTGCTTTGGTACATATTTCCTATCATTAATGAAAATATATAATGTTTTATGGCCCTCTGTGAATATTTGAGGTACTAAAAATCCATTTTGTTTACGTCTTGGATGCATATATTGAGTGAATCTTAAGGCCATAAACTCTGAGAAGGATCCAGGGTAGTGTACTGTATACAGACCTCTAGCTGGTCTAAGTTGGGGAACAAGAAGTTCTGCTACTTGATCCAAGTAGCAGGTCCAATGTTCTTGGAGCTGATCAGCATACAATATGAAGCCTGTAGCTAACTCTAATAAGAAAATCATAAAGGAGGGTCCTTGGGTTTGGGGAGAAAGTCATATCTTCCTTGACAAGTATATATTATTTTTTAAGAAAAAATATTTGCTTATGCTATTTGTCCTCACTACAGAGTGAATGACTTCCTCGTTGTAGAACATCAAGAACTACGTGCCCAGAGTTACTCATTTGAATTGGGTGTTATTTTAAAGTTAGGTATTCACAGCAATACTCCATCATCAAGCAGCTGTACTAGATACAAAATCGGAATCAAGCAGAACTAAATGTAGAAGTATGTATTGCTTGAGGAATTAGTTCCAACTAGAATACCATACCTATAAGGCCGAATAATAGGAAATTTAGATTCTAAACCAGTGACCAATATATGATGCTTTTTCTCCCCTAGCCAGAACACACGGGTTCAGGAACTGGGGTACTAAAGTGAAATTGGGAACTCTCAATATAACATCTAATGATTCACTGGAAAGCATTTTCCCCATACTTGTGACACTGGATTTTGGTTTAGAAGCCTAATAAACAGGTGAAAATGGTTCCTGCCAAGGGACCCAACAATGGTTTTGTGAACTGGAAGTTGAGATTTCCCCCTGGCTATATGGAATTCTTCATGATACTCTACCGATAGCAAAAAAAAAAAAAAGTTCCTGTATTGGCTAGGACAGCTGATCTCAATAGTAGGAAAATAGGAGTTTATAATACAGAGGTAGTAGGGGCAATTATATCTGGAAGCCAGGGTTTGTCTTGTATTACTGATATGTGCAAGTGGTAGAAGCAAACAGAATGCTGTAGCAACTTCATGAAGTGAGACCACCAGAAGATCAGATCCTTCAGGGTTGAAATTCTGGGTAAATACAACTAACTGAGGTTCTGGCTAAGGACAAAGTGGGAATGTGACTAATAGTGGAGGAAGAAAGTCAATACAAATTGTGTGTGGGGTGGATATTTGGCAGAGATTTACTTTATAACTTGGTCCATGAATTATAAAATTTCAAATTAAAATTATGACAGAACTAATATAGGCATGATCATCACATGAATACATGAAATATCACACCACATGAAATGATTGAGATTTTTAATCCTTCCTTTTGAGGTCTATAGATTTTTTTCTGCAGAGCATTAGTGCATTGTGTTTTCATTACTATTGTTGCTATTGCTATTTTGGGAAAGTTTGCATAGCAAAAAAGGGAGTATATGAATGTTGAATAATCTGAGCGGTAATCCATAGCAGATAGACCGGAATATCCATTTGAACATTCTTCAAGCATGCTGCCTGAGGTAAGGAGGCTAAAACTGTATCTCTAAAATTCTTTCAGGGAAGAATGTGGATGTAATTTAAATTATCCTAATCAGTTGATGTTTTGTGAGACATAGTCAGAATTACTTGGGGTGAAAGGCAGTTTTCGAGGCACCCTTTCTGAATGATGATATAGTTTCTAGCAGATTCAGCAGGATTCTGGGACAGCGATGGTGGGGCAGTCTTCCTGATTCAGTCGTGTCCTGATGATGACAGAAGGCGTGCAGTTCTGGAACTGACAGCTTTGGAAATTCCTGTCTCTGCTGCCTCAGTCATGGCAGAAGCAGCAGCAACCCTGATTCTGTGCTATGGTTTACAAAAGGGAATTTTAAGACAGATATTAGAACTGTGTTTAAAGCTAGTCCTGACTGAAAAGATACCAATTACTAGTAGAGAAAGAGAAACTATTAAAAGGAAACAAATAGAGATTTAAGAATATGAGAAATAAAAATTCAAGGTGGATGAACTTAGGAGCAGAATGAAGTAACTGAAGAAAGAGTCCATATACTTGAACAGAGGTCAGTAGAATTTATGCATCTGAGGAATGGAGAGAATCTCTGGGACATATAGGGCAATATGCAGAGGTCTATTATGAGTGGAGTTGGAATCCAGAAACAGACATAGGACAGAATAGACACTAAATGTTTGAAGAAATAATAGTTGAAAGTTTCCTAAATTTGGTGAAAGACATAAATGTACAAATTCAAGGATCTCACTGAACCCCAAGCAATAAATATACAATGGTATGAAAAATAAATGCCTGGATATATCTGACCCAAACCCCTGAAAAGATGAAAAGATAAACTTGAGTTAGCCAAAGAAAAATGACACCTTACATACAGGGAACATAATTCAAATAACTGTTGACTTTTCATCAGAAACTATGGTGGGTAGAAGAGAGGGATTAATATCTCTAAAGTACTGAGATAAAAAGAAATGTTAACCTGCATTCTATATCCAGTAAAAATCCTTCAAGAATGAAGGTAAAATAGATAGATTCAGAGGGAAGGAAAATTAAGAAAATGTATAGACAACAGACCCATAGGATAAGAAGAGCTAACAGAACAACCTCCCTCCCTCCTTCCCTTCCTTCTTTCCACGCTTGGTAGAAATGACACTAAAGGGAAATGAGAATCTTTAGGCAGAAACGAAGGAAACCAAAATAGTAACTATCGGGGAATACAGAAAAGATTACTTTCCCCTTAATTTCTTTAAAATACAGCTTAAAGTTAAAAAAATTTCTTTAAATGACAACTTAAAGTAAAAATACAATATTATCTTGTATGTGGACATGACACATATGACAATTATAGCATAAGAAATAGTGGCATGAGCCAATAATCAATTTATTACATGAGCTCTAAATTCACCCTTCTTATATGATTTGCAATAATGGACAGCATCCTTTTAAACATCCCTCCTTTATATGAGTAACATACTAGAGGATACTGATGGATTTCTCCAAGAGACACAGGCTTTCCTGGTGATTCTGGCTGCTGCACAGTGAGGCAGTGGTGTGGATATGAGGGCATTTGGTGAGGTGTAGCCCCACCTGCCCACCCAGAACACTAGACCCCTTGAAGACCTTGCAAATTCAGCCTGGTCTGGCAATAACCCGCCCGTAACCCTGTCTTCACAGAAACTGACAACCTGAAGTCCTCCTGCCCACACCAGCACCTGAACTCCATATTTTTATATATATATATGCTTATATAGGTATGTATGTATATACATACATTTGTACATATATGTGAATGCAGTTCTGTAACATACATTTTTACATATATGTGAATGAAGTTCTGCAACCAACACAATTGCCTAATTCCAGAACCCCAAAAAAGAAATTCCATAAGCACTTGCTCTCTATTCTCCAGTCCCTCAGCCCATGACAACCAGTAAATCTACATTCTATCTCTGTGGAATTGCCTTTCTGGACATTTCATACAATAAAATGATACTATATGTGGCACTGTGTCTGACTTCTTTAATTTAGAATAATTAGTTCTTCAAAGTTCATTATATGGGTATACCACTTTTGTTTATCCATTAACTGATGACATTTGGGTTGTTTTCACTTTTTTAGCCACTAGAAATAATGCTGCTATGAACATTCATGGACAAATTTTGGGGTAGACATATCTTTCCAATTCTCTTGGATATGTATCTAGGAGTAGAACTGCTCAGTAACATAACTCTTTAATTTTCTGAGAAACTGCCAAACTGTTTTCCAAAGTTACTAAACCATGTTACATTCTCACCAGCAATGTACAATGATTCTAATTCTTCCACATCTTCGGTATATCCTTGTCAACACTTGCTGCTTCTATCTTTTTTCTTTTATTTTATCCATTCTACTGGGTGGAAAGTCATGTCTCACTGTGTTTTGATTTGCACTTACCTAATAACATGATTTTCAGTATCTTTTCATGTGTTTATTGGCCATTTATATCTTCTTGCAGAAATATCTATTAAAATGCCTTGCTATTTTATAGTTAATTTATCTTTATTGAGTTTTAAGAGTTCTATAAATAGAACTCATGCAGGTCCCATGTCAGATATATGATTTGTGAATATTTTCTCCCATTTTGTGGGATGACTGCTTGAATTCTTGATGGTATCATTAGTAACACAAAAAATATCTTTTTTGGGGGGTACTCTGTTTTTAGCACCATACTGAAGAAACAAATGCCTAATTCAGGTCACAAATAATTACTCCTGTTTGCTTTCCAGAGTTTACAGTTTTAGCTCTTTAGGTATATGATCTATTTTGAGTTAATTTTGATATGGTGTCTATTTGCATGTGGATATCCAGTTGTCCCAGCACCATTCGTTGAAAAACTATTTTTACCCCACTGAATTGCCCTGGTGCCCTTGTTGAAATCAACTGACAATAAATTGCCCTGGCTGGTGTAGCTCAGTGGATTGAGCGCGGGCAGCAAACCAAAGGGTCACTGGTTCGATTCCCAGTCAGGGCACATGCCTGGGTTGCAGGCCAGGTCCCCAATAGGGGCCAAGTGAGAGGCAACCACACAATGATGCCCCCCCTTCTCCTTCCTTCCCCCTCTCTCTAAAAATAAATAAAAAAATCTTAAAAAAAAATAAAATAAATGTAAGAGCTTACAGACTCTCAATTCTATTGCATTAATATTAATGCTTATCTTATATCAGTACCACAATGTCTTGATTATTGTAGATTTGTAGCAAGTTTGGAAATGAAGATATATGAATCCTACAACCTTGTTTTCATCTTTAGGATTGTTTTGGTTATTCTGGGTCCCTTTCATTTCCATGTGAACTTTAATGTCAGCTTGTCACTTTCTGCAAAAATGATGGCTGGTATTTTGATAGGGGCTGTGTTGACTCTCTAGATCAATTGGGGATTATTACCATCTTAATAATATTAAACCTTACAATTCATAAATATGGAATATATTTTTCTCTAATTTCTTTTAAAAAGTTTTGTAGTTTTCAGCAAAGACATCTTGTACTTCACTTGATAATTTATTCTTAAATATTCTGTATTTTTTTCTTTCATTTAAGAATCAATTACTTTTTAATTTTTCTGAGTATGTATTATTTTAAGCATGTGCAATACCCTGGACTGGAAACAACTAAATTATCTGTATCTTCCTCCTATAGTAAATAAAATAAATCAACAAATCTGAGAATCACGGGTGGGAAGTAAAACTAGATAACATATGGCATCTCCTTTCATTCTCTTTTTGCTTAAAAAAATTTACTTGAAGCCATTAAAGGCTGGAAATAAAATTTATATTACAATTATCTTCAAAATGGTATTGCTGTATATCATTCTCATGAACATTTGAGATGCATGATGGATTCTGTTATCATCTGTATGTTCTCTGAGAATTCCATCCCATAACCTATCAGGAAGCTTTCATAATTTAATGTAGCTTACCTACCTATCTGCTGCTGCTTTTACTACTACTACTACTACTACTACTACTACTACTACTACTACTACTACTACTGCTGTTACAACAACTACTACTACTACCCCCATCTCTGAGAGGTAAGATAATCAAGTCATTAAAAGCTCAGACTCTGAAGCCAAACTTCCCACCAGTGTACTACCTATGTGACCATTGGGGAGCTACCACAGGTCTCTGCACCTAAGTTTTGTTATCTGTAAAAGGGGGATAAATATAGCTACTACTTATTAGGCTTGTTTGAAAACTAAGTCACTTAATACATGTAAGTACTTGCAGTAGTGCTTGGCACTACTACCACTTCCTATTTTTGACTCCAAGAAAAGAAGATAGCCAAATGGAAGTACAAAAATGTCTTCTTTTTTCCATCCTACCTGCAGCTTTGGGGAGAGCTTACACCTCCTCTACCCTGTTGGCTTTATACAAATTTTAGAATTTTTCTATTTCTGTAAGAAATGTCATTAGAATTTTAATAGGCATTGAATTGAATCTATAGATGGCTTTGAGTAGTATGGTCATTTTAACAATTCTTCTGATCCATGAATATGGTGTATATTTTGCCATTTATTTGTATCTTTAATTTCTTTTATCAATGTCTTAGTTTTCAGTGTATAGATTTTTTGCTTCCTTGGTTAAATTTATTACTAAATATTTTATTGTTATGATGCTATTGTGAAGTGGAAGGGGATTATTTTCTTTATCTCTTTTTCAGATATTCTGTGGTACAGAAATGCAACAGATTTCTGTATGTTGATATTGTGTCCTGTAACTTTACTGAATTCATTATTTAGGTCTAACAGTGTTTTCATGGAGTCTTTAGGATTTTCTATGTATTAGATCATATCATCTGCAAAGAGAAGATTTACTTTTTTCTTTTCTGATTTGGATGCCTTTTATTACTTTTTCTTGCCTACATGCTCTGGCTAGGACTTCTAATACTATGTTGAGTGATGAGAGTTGACACACTTGTCTTATTCCTGATTTTAAAGGAAAAGCTTTCAACCTTTCACCCCTGAGCATGATATTAGCTGTGGGGTTGTCATATGGCCTTTATTATACTGAGGTATGTTCCCTCTTTATCCAATTTGTTGCGAGTTGTTTTAGTGAAAGGGTGTTATGTTTTCAAATGCATTTTCTGTGTCTATTGAGATGATAGTATGCTTTTTATCTTTAGTTTTTCATATGATGTTTCACATTTACTGATTTGCTTATGTTGACTCATGCTTGTATCCCAGAAATAAACTGGCCTTGATTATGGGGTATGATCTTTCACTGTGCTGTTGAATTTGGTTTGATAATATCTTGTTGATAATTTTTACATATGTAATTATCAGGTATACTGGCCTGTGGTTTACTTTTTTTGTAGTGTCCTTATCTAACTTTGGTAGCAGGGTAATGCTGACCTCATATAAGTTTAGGGATGTTCCTTCCTCTTCAATTTTTTGAAAGATTTTGGGACAGACTGGCATAAATTCTTATTCACCGTATTTTTTTGACCATAAGATGCACCTTTTCCACCCAAATTTGGGAGGAAAATGGGGGGTGCGTCTTATAGTCCGAATGTAGCTTACCTGGCTGTTTACATTTACATTGGTGAAATATTATGTTATTTATGCTATTAAATATTTTACCACATTTTTTGCTTTAAAAATGTTTTTCCTATTTTCCTCCTCTAAAACCTAGGTGCATCTTATGGTCTGGTGCATCTTATAGTCCAAAAAATACAGTAAATATTTGGCAGAAGTCACCATGGAAACTATTACAAAACTACTCTTGAGGAAGACATCCCCAGTTTTGGTTCTTGGGAATACCTGCAGATGAAATTTAGACAAATATGAGCTAATAATAAAAAGTGACCAAATACAACTGAGTATAAACCACCATCTCTTAAACAATAATAACAAATGTGGATCTCCAAAAACTCAGACATTAAGTAGATAAAAGCAACTGAAACTGAGAAGTAAAAGATTATAAATAAAAACTCACTGAATGACAGAAATAGCAAATTAGTCAGAGGTAAAGTGAAAGGTAGTAATCTGAAAATAGATATAAAGAAATCATTCAGAATATAGGAAAGAGCAAAAGTGTGTAAACATTAACAGAGGTTAAGAATAAGGATGTATAATATATGGTTATAAAGACTTTTTATTGAGACATCTAGAGAAGAAACAATATAGGAAAATATAAAGGAAGAAAGTTTTCCAGGGATAAGAAGAGTAAAAACTCACAGGTAAGAGAAGCATAATATATGCTCACATAACAGAGCAATTAGACTGACACATAAATTCCTCAATAGCAGAATAAAAGCCATAAGTCTTTGGCATATTATGAGTATCTTCAAAATACCTAGAGAAAATATGTATTAATCCATAATTGTGTGCTAGACACAATTGTATGCTAGACACAATAATGTATAATTTTGTTCTTTAGAAATTAATACATTTTTAATAAACAAAACAAAAAGTGGTTCAATACTTCTAGAACAGTACTAAATGAACCTATGAAGGCTGAACTTAAAAAAAAAAAAAGAAAATGATCCGGGTAGTCTCCTTTTATTTGGTATTCTGAAAAGGTCTGTTTCCCTTTTATATGTCCATTTATTTAAAGATTTTTTAGACCTACTTTTATATTTCATTTTAATCTGCATCAAAAGAAACTATATCCTGATACTAACATTTGTTGGATGTTAGTAAAACCACAGAGTGCATAGCCAAGAAAGATAAAAACCTGGGATCAAATAAATAAGGTTTAGGCTCTCAGAAAGCTCATAATAAAAGCAAACTTAAATAGTTTGTGGAAGAAATAAATGAAGTAAAGAAAATAAGAAAAGCCAGCACACATAAAAGTTAGACATTGTGAAAATCACAAGTTCTTTCAGAATAAATGAATCAGAATCAATGAATCAGAATAAATCATCAAAGCTCAAAGTAAAGAAATCTTCCTAGAATCAACAAAAGATCAGATACAGGAAAGAGAAGAACTTCTATAGGTTTCAAACAAAATTGATACACTGAAACCAACACTAAGACATATTTACAAAATAATAAATTCCAAATAAAAAAGAAAGGCTCTTTATTTCCTAGGCACTAACTGGTAGATCTCTTGGACAGAGGAAAGCTGCTCTCCAATTCCAGTTCTATAGCATCACTTAAAAGGGTCTCCTTTATCATGTAAGTTGACACACTCATTGGGTGAAAAAGGGCAAAGGGATGGAAACTTTGGATTGAAAGAACTTGGAATGATCACTGGTTAATTAAATATCCACATTAAACTGAATTAAAGGTAGTGTAAGGAGTTTTTTTAATCCTTGAAATAATATCAGAAGATAATACTAATATCCATTAGAGCTCTGGTCAAGTAATGATTTTTCTAAGTTTTGAGCAGTAAAATGAGTGAGACAAAAAAATTAAAAAAGAATCACTTATATAAAAAGTGTATAGTAACTAAGTGACTAAAACATTGTGAGAAAGAAATCTATTAAATATGACGAAATAAAGAGTTAATGGAAGCAGTCAAAAATACAAAATTGTTAAAACATTATTGAGTATACACTATTTTAATATCAAAAAATATTTATAGGTAATTCACAAAGAAGTAAATAGAAATAGTAATTGAACGTTTGAAAAAAATGTTCAACACCTCACAATAGCCAAATTAAAATTAAACCAAAGAACATATTTACCGCATATTTATACTGAAACTGTATTTCTTAAACAGGTAAATACCCAAAAATATGGGAATTACTCCTCACCCACTACGTAAGTATCAAAAACATTACAATCACATAACAACAGAACACTAACATCATGACACACAGAAACATACAAAAACACAAGCAATTAGTTTTAAAATAAGAAAAAGGTTGTATATATTTACAAAGATCAGGCAGGAAATTTTAAATTCTGGAACAGGAGGATTGTGAAAATTAATTAGACTTCATTTTAGAGTTGTATTGATGTTGATATTTCTGTTTAAAAAAGCACAAGAAAAGATGAATTTAAGAAACCAATTAGATTGATAAACAGGGTGGGGCAAAAGTAGGTTTACAGTGTTCATATGGAAGATAATAAACTCCCGTGCTTCACATACTCACAGCTGCAAACCTATTTTTGCCTTACCCTATAAATGTAAATCTAATACTGTTATAGTTCTAGTAAGACACATGATGTTTTACCTTATTAAAAGACAGGCAAAATAAAGCTATTGAAAGGTCTCTGATGTTTTCAAGATATGCTCTATAGGAAAATTAGATATAAAATAAACTTTTCTAGAACACTGATCCTAAACATCAGTTTTCAATGACACTTACGGCAGTAAACATACACATACCAAAACATAATGAAAATCCTGATATACAAGCGATGTTTCAATGTAAATTTTCCAGACTAATAGGGTAGATGACAGCGACCATGTATAAAATAGAATAAAAACAACATTGGGTCCAATTTAATAACACCTTGCAAAAGCTGTGTTCTGTTCGCTTCAATGGCTTTGTTTACAGATCCTATGAGCTGGATCTTACACACTGGCTGAGATTTCTGCAGTCCATCAGCAATGCAGTTCAAGTCAGTATCAAAATAAGGCCAGTGAGCAGAACACACGAAGACTCTGCCTGAGTGAGTGTCAGGAGGTGGGTGGAATGCTGCACTTGAAAATGTGGTAGGCCACAGGATATATGAGCTCTCTCTCCCCATGTTACCTAATACCTGGGCCCTAAAAGCTGTTATGCCTGCATTATTTTAGCCTATTTTAAGGGAGAAAAAAAAGAAAGTAAAATAGTTTTGGAGAAGAATAAAACATGTTGGGACTAATAAGAGTGAGATTAGAGAAATGAGGACAGGTTTTGGAGTCATAAAGGCTAAGTTTATTATTTCTTTGTCTGCGGCATGTGGCAAACTTCATTCGAGGTGGTACAGATTTACTAGAAATGAAGCCAGCACCTGCAAAGTCTAGAGAAAACCTGACTGGCCACTGTGACAATGAGAACTCAGGTCAGCAGAGCTGTAAATGGAAAGACAACCCTGACAAGGATTCAGTATCAAGCAGCTAAGGTTATCCTGGATATAAGAAATGAAATCCCAGGGTCAAAAGCTCAAGGGTGCTCGTCACCACTTAGGAAACTTTACTATTTCCATCCTCAGAGGGGGATAAATCTTTCAAAAACATTCAGGGTACTGTCAAGGTTCTGTCAAGTTTCTGCTTTTCAGGGACTTCTCTGAACCTAACCACAGACTGTGACAAATGTTGCCTCGGTATTTTTTCAACACCTCAGTTATACCAAAGACCATTTCTGTATAATAATAGAATTGTACTACACATAAAATAATGGTGAACAGGAATATTTAAGAAAGTAAAAACAAACAAGCAAACAACACACATATGCACACCCCTACCCTCACACCAGTGTCATCCAGGATGAATCACAGCTACATTCAATACTATTGGGTCTTACGAGAGCGCAGAATTACATCTGTACTTAAATGGTCAATTAATCTACAACGAGGGAGGCAAGAATACACAGTGGGGAAAAGACAGTCTCTTCAATAAATGTTGTTGAAAAACTGTACAGATATATATTTATATATATAAAATTATACTACACTACTTTCTTACACTATATAGAAAAGTAAACGCAAAATGGATTAGTTAAATGTAAGACTTAAAAACATACAACTACTAGAAGAAAAAAAACATAGACAGTAAACTCTATGATAACGGTTTTAGCAATATATTTTTGGATATGTCTCCTCTAGCTAAGGCAGCAAAAGCAATAGTGAACCAGTAGAACCATATCAAACTAAAAAGTTTCTGCAAAGTGACCTACTGAATGGGAGAAGATATTTGCTAATGATGTATTTGATAATAGGTTAATATCCAAAATATATAAAGAACTCATACAACTTAACACCAAAACACCCCAAACAATCAAATTTAAAAATGTGCAGAGTACCTGAATAGACATTTCTCCAAAGAATATATACAGATGGCCAACAGACACATGGAAAAATGCTCAACATCACTAATCATCAGGGAAATGCAAATCAAAACCATAATGACATATCGCCTCATACCTGTCAGTATGGTTGTTATCAAAAACAGAAAACAAGTGTTGGCCAGGATGTGGAGAAAAGGGAGCTGTCAGGCACTGTTGTTGGGAGTATAAATTGGGACAGCCACTATGGAAAACAATATGTAGATTCCTCAAAAAAATTAAACTAGGCCCTGGCCAGGTAACTCAGTTGGTCGCTATAGCATTGTTCTGATACCCCAAGGTTTCAGGGTTCCATCCCCAGTCAGGGTATGTCCAAAAATCAACCTGAATGCATACCTACGTGGAACAACAAACTGATCATTCTCTCTCTCTCTAAAGCAAATCAGTAAAAAATTAAAAATAGAATGACCATATGATCCAGTAATTTTACTCCTAAGTATTTCTCCTAAGAAAATGAAAATTCTCATTCAAAATATATGCACTTGTTTTTCCCTTGCAACATTTTTATGATAGCCAAGATTTCGAAGTAACCTAGTTGTCCACTGATAGATGATTAAGTAGATGTAGTATATGTCTATAATGTAATATTACACAGACATACAAAATGAAATCTTGTTATTTGCCACCACATTGATGGACCTAGAGAGTGTTATGCTAAGTGAAGTTAAGTCAGATGGAGAGATAAATACTGTATGATTTTACTTATATGTGGAATCTAAGAAACAAAGAGAATGAAACGAACAAACTCACAGAGAACAAACTGGTGGTTGTCAGAGGGGTTGGGAGCTGGGAGGACTGGTACACAAGGGGAAGGGGGTTAGAAATACGAACTTCCAGTTAAAAAATAAGCCGCAAGGATTAGGTACGATGGAGGGAACACAGTCAGTAATATCGTGATATCTCTGTAGTGACAGAGGATTACTAGCCTTAGTGTGGTGATCACTTTGGAGGGTATATTAAGATTTAATCACTATGTTGTACACCTGAAACTAATATAATATTGTATGTCAACTTTAATTTTTAAAATTCACAAAAGTATAATGGTGCCTGAGGTTTTAGCTTGAATAACAATGTATTTCCTTTTTATACTCTATAGTCTCTAGCCAGGTAATAAGCCAAGTCCTTGATTCTGTGGAAAAAGAACTATGATATAAACCATAGCCTGAAGTGGTAAGCAAATTTGGTCTTTAAAAAATAAATATGGCCCTGGCTGGTGTAGCTCAGTGGATTGAGCACGGGCTGGGAACCAGAGGGTCCCGGTTCGATTCCCAGTCAGGGCACATGCCTGGGTTGCAGGCCAGGTCCCCAGTGAGGGCCATGTGAGGAGCAACCATACATTGCTGTTTCTCTCCCTCTCTGTCTCCCTCCCTTCCTCTCTCTCTAAAAATAAAATAAAATCTTTAAAAAAAATAAATAAATAAATAAATATGATGGTGATAGCAGATGATGACAAGAATTTCATCAGGATAAGCTGAAGTTGAACATTAAACAAGCATTCCAAATAGTGGTATTTATAATTACATAAATTTACAGATCAAAACATTATTTAGGCAGTAAACTGTTTACATATTTAATTGAGGTCAAGCTAGAATACTTATATTGCCAGTCCATCTTTGGCTCCTACTGGATCTGAGGCTTTGACTTAGTCTTCTTAAACAGTATTGGATTCGATTCGATTGGGTCACTCAATTCTGAAATGATAAATCTGAAGCTCAAAAATGGCCAATAATAGTTAATTATTTACTATTAGTAGTAATAATTTAAAATAATTTAAAATATCTACTTATAAGAGAATGAATAAAAAGCAAAAGTGAAGTTGACAATGTATTGAGACATCTAGGCAAGGTAGTATTTTAGCTTAATTCAGCTATAACTTAGCAAGTTAGCTACACTTATGTACACACAGAAGGGAGAATAACATCCCTCATAGCCATGTATGGGGGGGGGTGAAAAATGAAGCCGAAACTACCTAGATGAAGACAGGAGGACTGCTTACAGAAATTTTAAGAATGAAAAGGATAAGTGATCAGTTGTTACTCTACAATGAGTGGAAATCAGGGGCAAAACAAACCAAACTTTTATAAATAAGACAAAGAACTGTTTAGTCTAAAATGTGTGTAAGAAAAGACACAGTAACCTCTTTTTTGTTAATAAAAAACAACTTGGTCATAAAATATTAGCACCGTACTTCTAGTGTTCAACCAAAGTGATATAAAAGATATTACGAAGACACTTTAAAGGGCTGGGAGCAGTACTATATATAGCGAGGGCACATTCGGAAATTAGTTTTGGCCTCTGATGGACAATAAATCTGCCTCAGCTCAATAGAAACCAGCCCACAGGCCAAAGAAAAATGAAGACCCAGATGACAAACAAAATCAAATCAGGCCCCTGGAGTCCATGCCATTCTCCTGACACAGCCTCCCAGGCCGCCCTCTGCCTGCTACATTTGCACACTGGCACTTGCCCCGACTCTGTCTCTGCTGCATCCTGATACGTGAAAGAAGTTACTGGTATCACTTCCTCTTCCTATAACCACTATCATTTTTTCCTTTTGTTTTCTCATCTGTAGGACAAGGGATGATATACAGGGAGTACTAATTAAAAGATAGGTAAATTCTTGAAAATAGCTAGATTGTGATCCAACTGTAAAGAAATTCCCAGTTGCTACTTTTCTTGGTCATGTGGGGAAAAGGCAATGGAGTGTCTAAGTGAAATAACATCATGCCTGCCAAAATTATCAATTCAAACCAAGGCAGAAATTTGTTAGAAGTACACAAAAAATCTGCTTCTAAACTTCAAAACTGTACATGTTTTTCCTTATGGTTTTCTAGCCAGGATTCTTATTTTTATTCTCATTAAAGCAGCACTCAAGAAAACCCATTGTTCAATGTGCTGAAGGCCTGAATCTTCTACCAAGGTTCTTATTGGACCACCCTCTATGCTGATCCACACATTCCTGGTCTCAATTTGTGTCATGTCCTCTTGTGTTTGTAAAAATATGATAACTGAATTACTAATTTTAAGATATCTTTATTGCAAACTATAAATTACACACAGAAAAGTACTTTGTTACACACACACACAAGCATTAACATTTTAACAAATAGGAAATAAACACTCATGTAAGCACCAACCCTAGGTCAAGAAATAAAACTTGCCAGTGCCCCTCTCTCACTCTCCGGAGATATACACTTTTCTGTCTTTTATGCTAACAACTTCTCTTTTTTTTGAAACAAGAAAATTACAGGCCAATATCCCTGGTGAACATAGATGCAAAAATCCTCAGCAAAATTCTAGCAAATGATATTCGAATACATTAAAAGGACCATACACCATCTTCAAGTGGGATTTATTCCAGGGATGCAAGATAGGTTTAACATCTGCAAATCAATTAACGTGATACACCATATTAACAAAATGAAGGATAAAGATTATATGATCATCTTAATAAATGCAAAAAAAGTGTTTGACAAAATTCAACATCCATTTATGAAGAAAAATTCTCAGCAAGTGGGTATAATGGAGCATACTTCAACATAGTAATGGCCATATAATTACAAACCCACAGCGAGCATCATATCCAATGGTGAAAAGCTGAAAGCTTTTCCTCTACAATCAGAAAGAAGACGAGGATGCTCACACTCACCACTTTTGCTCAACAAAGTACAGGAAGTCCTTACAAGAGGAATTAGACAAAAGGCATCCAATATAGAAAGAAGGAAAACTGTCACTATTTGCAGATGATATAATATTATAAATAGAAAACCCTAAAGACTCTACCAAAAAAACTGTTAGAACTAATAGATTCAATAAAGTAGTGGAATACAAAACAAATATACAGAAATTGGTTATTTCCATATACTAACAACAAACTATCAGAAATAGAAATTAAGAAAATAATCCCATTTATAATTGCATCAAAAAGAATAAAATATCTAGGAATATTTAACCAAGGAGGTGAAAGATCTGTATACTATATAAGACACCAATAAAAGAAATTGGAGAAGACACATCTAAATGGATAGTCTATGCTCATGGATTGGGAAAATTAGTATTATTAAGATGTCTATACTACCTAAACCAGTCAATAGATTTCATACAATCTCTACCCAATCAAAATGCCAAAGCATTTTACACAGAAATAGAACAAAAACCATAAAATTTGTATGGAACCACAAAAGACCCTGAAAAACCAAAACAATCTTGGGAAAAAAAATAACAAAGCTAGAAACATTATACTCCTTGATTTCAAACTGTAATCCCAAACTATAGTAATCAAAACGTCTGGCACTGGCATCAAAACAAACACAAAGATCAATGGAACGGAATAGAGAGCCCAGAAATAAACTCACATGTATATATGGTCAATTAATTAATGCCATAGGAGTCAAAAACATACAATACAGAAAAGATAGTCTGTTCAGTAAGTGGTGTTGGGAAAACTGGACAGCCATGTGGAACTGAGCCACTATAGTACACAATACACAAAAATTAACTGAACATGGATTACTTGTTAAAAATTACTTGAATGTAGTAAGACCTGAACTCATAAAAATCCTAGAAGAAAACTTAGGCAGTAAACTTCCTGACATCAGTTTTAGCAAACTTTTTTATATACTCCTAAAGCAAGGCAATGAAAGAAAAAATGAAATGGGACTACACCAAATAAAATGCTTCTACAGAAAAAAAATAGCCATCTACAATATGAAAAGGCAACCTACTCAATGGAGGAAAATATTTTCAAGTCATACATCTATCTGATAAGGGGCTATTTTTCTAAATATAAAAAGAACTTATAACTCAACAACAAACAAAAAACAACACAAATCATTCCATTAAACATAGGCAGAAAATCTGAATAGACATTTTTCCATTGAAAACACACAGAAGGCCAACAGGTACATGAAAAATGCTCAACATCTGTAATCATGAGAGAAAGGCAATCAAAACTATAAGGAGATATTACTTCACACCTGTTAGAAGGACTGTCCTCAAAAAGACAAGAAAAACTAAGTATTGGTAAGAATGTGAAAAAGGGGAACTTTTGTGCACTGTTCTTGGGAATGTAAGTTGGTGCAGCCACTATGGAAAACAGTATGGAGGTTCCTCAGAAAATTAAAAACAGAGCTACCATATGGTCCACCAATTCCACTTCGGGCTATTTACCCAAAGAAAACAAAAACACCGCTTCAAAAGATATATGCCTGTTCACTGCAGCATTATTCACAATAGCCAAGATATAGAAACAACCTAAGTTCCAGCAATGGATGAATGAATAATAAAGAAAATGTGAGATACATACATACATACACAGTAATATTATTTAACCATAAAAACAAAGTAAATCCTGTTATTTGTGACAACATCAATGGAACTTTAGGGCATTATGCTAAGTGAAATGAGTATGAGAAAGACAAATACAGTATAATCTTGTATGTGGAATCTGAAGAAAAAACGAGCTCATAGTTACAGAGAATGGGTTTGTGGTTGTCAGAAGTGGGGGCTGGGGGTAAAGGGTGGGAGAAATGACTGAATGGAGTCAAAAGGTCCAAACTTCCACTCATGAAATAAATAAATTTTGGGGATATAAAGCACAGCATGGTAAGTATAGTTCATACTGTAATGCATATTTGAATATTGCTCGAGAGTAAATCTTTCGTTCCCATCACATGAAAAAAAATTTTTTGTAACTATGTATAGTAACTGATGTTTATTTATTAAGGGATCTTTTTGCAACATATACACGTATTATATCATGTTGTACACCTGTAACAATGTTGTATGCCACTTATACCTCAATCTAAAAAAAGTATCTTCTAAATGTTCAGCACTTTACCCTCTTCCCTTGACTCCACATGGGGCTACATAAGAATCAAGGTGATGCTTTTTTTGTATATAAGTTATATATAAAATAAATGTTCAAAAATTTAAAATTCTAAAATTTTGAATGTTTAAAATATGACTGAATCCTAGTCTTCTTTCTAATTTATATTGATTAACTTGATGGAACAAATCAAGAGTTGAAGAACCGATGTTTAAAAATCATAGCTGAAGATACTGTCCTTTCATAAGAGATGTCTCTAAAATATTAGTTATAATTTGCCTAAGTTTGTCCTCTGGTTAACTTCTGGCTCTTCATAGTGATTGGCACTACAACTCTCAGAAGGAAGACCTGTCTGTACAAACACCTTGTTGGAGGTGTAAAGGGCAATTTTGGAAGTAGTGCATGCCAGCATGCAGCCTGTCTTGTGGGAGTCAATGGACAATGGAGAGTTAAAGGAGTTACAGGATGGTAGAAGTTTGTCAAAAAGTAAAAAAAAGTAACACCATTGGAGCAAATCAGGCCTAAACATCAGTTATGGGGGCTTAAGTGGGGAAAGAAGTAAATTCCCACTATTTGGTATAATCAATTAGGCCATAATCCTTATGAGATAGACAGACAGGATTACACTTTGAGAAAGCAAAAATAAACCCAGCTGCCAATCAGACATTATAATGTTCTTAAAAGATCATAAAGAATTTTCTGTCACAATAGAGCCAGGACACAGCATAGTTGTAAAATGACTAACAATTCCTCCTTTTGCATAATTGCTGCTTTCTTACTAATGAATCTTGGGCCCTGCTTTGTTCTTCCCCAGTCCTAAACAAAGAGTCCTGGGGTGGTCATTTTTTTAACTGCCCCAGGTTTGTTGACAATATTCAAATCTAGAATTGGTTCCCAAATCCCTAATCTCTCCTTAGAGTCTGTAGTGCAGAGCCAAACATTATGTAGAAATTCCTCCCCACTCCCTTTCACTGCCATGCTCCTAGGTTCCCCTGGAAGTAATTTATAGAAGCTGAATACCTAGCAGTGATTAGAGGTGTATTCTGGTGGTTTTTGGATAGTGGATTTCTACAACTTAAAGTCTCTTGAAAAATCTTCTCATATTTGAAAACTCTCAAGGGAAAGATATTCTCTAGCCCCACTTTCGAGTCTACTCAACATATGTCATTGTTAAAAAATATCACTTCGATGCATATTAAAATAATACATACAATTAGGTCTAACTGTCTGCTAATGATAAACAGACATAAACAATGAGAAACAGGCCTCTGGTAGAAGTATGAGTGGAAAAGTTTAATACCAGTTGTAGCTAGAAAAACACCGCAGGAGGAAAATAATTTCATACGTAGTTTCGATCTGAGAAGTATAATCACATGACTTGCAATTCTTAAAAATCACGCAATACTCAAAATCAATCAATGTCAGATCTAGTCTAAAGAGAGGGGGTACTCAGGAAATGAGGATGTTTACAATCAAGACTTCTGCGTATTCTTATATCGTGATGGTGGAAGGAATCAGGATTCAGGAGCTCAGTATGGTTTCAGAGTGGGTGGCCTCATAAGAACATCCTAAAAAAGGTATTGGGCCCTGTGTTTGGGGAGAGCCAAGAGGCTGAAGAAAAGGAGAGAAGGAGTATAGATGATTTTTTTTTGTTAGTTTATTTGTTGGGAACTCTCTAGCTGTCAATGCTGAAAATTGAAACCAGCTGGCAAGCAGGTAAGCACTACTGGAAGCAAGCACAATCTCCTGACTTTACATTAAACAATACTGGTACAAAGATTTCCTTTCTGTCCTTGTATTAAAACATACTGGGACCAGTCATTTAAAAACTTAGCTGCTTCCTCCAGGAAGTACCTACTCCTAGAAGATATAATTGTGGTCAACCACAAATTAGTACTTTTTTCAGGATCCTCACCTAGCTACACCCTTCAACCCAAAGCTATTAGATCACAGATTCTTCCCAGTCCCAATCAATTTGTCACTTGGCAAGATCCACCTGAAAATCCCTGAGCTCAGGCCCTAAAGTTCTACAGGTATAAATAGCCTTCCTTAATTTTTCCACTTGGAAATACTACCACAACTATGTCAAGGGACTGTTCTATAAACTTTTTGTTTTGCTTCATCAAGAGTTTCTTCCCAGAGGTCTTTTGGAGGACTGAGAATCAAAAAGCCACGTGGCTTCACCTGCTCTCCTAATGAGTCAGCACCACTACAGGGAACTATCCCTGGACTAGGAAAAACAAAGGCTAGCTTTTGCTGTTTTCTAGGGAAATTACCAGAGATCTTCTCAGTATAAGCAGCTGGATCTTTACCTAGACACCCAACCTAAACTCCAACTCCAGGAAGTCAAACTGTGTATCACTCCTAGATGACCTGCCTCAAGAGTAGGTCATTTCCTCTTCTGACTCTAGCCGGAATCAAGTATGGCAAGACTGACACAATTTCCTACAGAAGCTGTGCATATAGCTTAGTGTATCCTTTTATTTTTGCCTTGGAAAGTTCTGCCTACTTAATCTTCTCATCCAAATTAATATATTAATAATCACTGAACCATATGATTTATATAATCAAAAGTATTTAGTATTTGCATATTTGTCTTTAATAAAATAAAACCTTATTTTATTTTTTGTTTTTAAATTTGTTATAGATTTAACAGTTCTTTTTTATTGTTGTTCATTTATAGTTGTCCTACCATTTTTCCCCTTGTTCTCCCCTGCCACATCCCCCTCACTCCCACAGTTAAGTTCCCCATTGTCCATGCCCATGAGCCCTCTATTCATGTTCCTAGGCTTGCCCCTTCTCCTTCTTTCCTGTTACCCCCCTCCCCCTCCTCTCTGGTCACTGTCAGTTTGTTCTTTATTTCAATGTCTCTGATTCTATTTTGCTTATTTGTTTGTTTTGTTGATTAGGTTCCACTTATAGGTGAGATCACATGGTATCTGTCTTTCAACACCTGGCTTATTTAACTTACCATAATGCTCTCCAGTTCCATCAACACTGTCAGGAGAGGTAGGAGTTCCTTCTTTCTTTGTGTTGTGTGGTATTCCGTTATGTAAATGTACCACAGTTTTTTGTTTTTTTTTTTTTTTAAAGATTTTATTTTTATTTATTTTTAGAGAGAGGGGAAAGGAGGGAGAGAGGGAGAGAAACAGCAATATATGGTTGCCTCTCACATGGCCCTCATGGGGACCTGGCCCACAACCCAGGCATATGCCCTGACTGGGAATCAAACTGGGACCCTCTGGTTCCCAGCCTGTGCTCAATCCACTGAGCTATACCAGCCAGGGCAAATGTACCACAGTTTTTGATCCACTCATTTACTGATGGGCACTTAGGCTGTTTCCAGCACTTGGCTATTGTAAATTGTGCTGCTAGGAACATTGGAGTGCATAGGTTCTTTTGAATTGGTGATTCAGGATTCTTAGGCTGTAATCCCAGCAGTGGGAAGCTGGAATGAAAGGCAGTCCCATCTTTAGTTTTTTGAGGAAATTCCATACTGCTTTCCACAGTGGCTGCACCAGTCTGCATTCCCAGCAACACTGTACTAGGGTTCCCTTTTTTCCAAAGTTTTTGCAGTATTTTTTTCCATTTAGTCAGTTTATGCACCCCCCACGCCCAGCAATCACCACACTGTTGTCCATGAGTTCTTTTTCCTTTTTGTTCAGTCTTTCCACCCCCTAACCTCCCCCCTTCCTTAACTGTCATCCTGCTCTCTCTGAGTCTTTTTCTAATTTGCGTGTTAACTCTTGATAATTAAGGAATATAGGAAATGTTTCTCCTAAAGAACAGTTATTGATATGGGTTCATGACAGTTGTTATATAGTCCAGTGTTAAACTTTTCAAGAATCACTCATGAATACTGAAAAGCAACTTCTTAGGGAAAATAAATTAAAAAAGAAAACTATATTCAAGGGGTTTTAGCTGTAACTTCACAGAAAAAGATGGTTGTCATTATATAAGTACCTTCTTTTGAATAGGAATAAGATATATTTCCACATACATCTCTCAGGATCCTAAAATATATGGCTTATGATATTAAACTCAGATATATTCTGAGTTTACTAAATTGAAAAAGATCCTAGAAACTAGTGTATATGAACTAAGTGTACAAATCAAATAGTTATTGTGAATGAGAAAAAATTAGCAAAAAATTGCTAATGGCTGCATATCTTCACTTACATATAAACACTAATTTTAAAATAGTACAAACTATGTAAATGATTCCTAAAATTGTAGTCTTATGTGGGATATAAAACTGAAAGCAACAAATGAATAAGAAAAACAAACAAAAACTCATAGACACAGACGACAGTATGGTGGTACCAGAGGGGACGGGGTGCGGGATAGTAAAGGGTACAGGGGATCAAATAGATGGTGACAGAGGAAGATTTGACTTTTGGTGCTGGGCACACATATAAATTATGTATTTAGAAATGTATACTTGAAACCTATATTATCTTATTAACCAATGTCACCCCAATACATTTAATTTAATAAGTAAGAAGTACTACATAGGCATTTTTACCAAATACATCTTCCTATTATCTATCAAAATATATATGTATTATTTTGAAATTATCATCTATGGAAACTACAATCCTAATCATAAAGTTTTTTAATCAAATAACATCAAAACATACTTTATAGAATTCATTACATTAGGCGGCATTCTAAGTATTCTCTCTAGGATAACTCTTTCGATCCTCAAAAAAACCTTATGAAGAAGGAAGCTTTTCACCCTCTTTAACAAAAGTAAGGAACTGAAGTTCCAGAGAGGTAAAGCAACTTTCACAAGGTCTCGAGAGTAAATATATGGTCAAACCAGGTCTCAAATCCAGGCCATTTCACAACCTAATACAAGAGTCTGTTTTCTTACCTAGATGTCAAATGACCAAATAGACATGTATGCTTAAACAAATTTGTTTTCCAATACTAGAGATGCATCTATAAACACAGGAATGATGACTCTGGTATCTATTTACACAACTTTAATAAATTGTTAAAAGAAAATTAGAGTACAACTGAGCTTTAATTAAATACTCTTGAATATCCAACCATGCAATCAATTTCAATAGAAGCAGTTCTGATTTTAAGTAGATAGATTTTTTTCCTTCTCTTCCTGCTCACAGTAGGAGATCTAATCAAGAAGATATATTTAAATGCATTAATTTGGAGACAGATAATGGATTCTTACAATTTATAATATCCCAAAACAAATAAGGATAGATACTGCTGCTTATGTACCAGAAATAAAATTTACTTCGTTTGTGGACACTTCTTTCTATATTTTGTAACCTACTTAGATATTAACCTTTGATTATTAAGAATTCAGGGTGTCTATGACATAATTTTCTCTTTAATAGCACTAACACTCTATTAATAGGGACAAGTACTGAAACGGCCTCCAAAGTCTGAGTTTTAATTAGTTTTTACATTATAAACATAAAAGCTTAGGGTGGCGATTTTCAACCAGTGTGCCGTAAGAGGCACCCTGGTGGGCTGTGAGAATTTTAAAGCATGCAATACCTGACTCAGGGTCAGGGGCACTGACCTCTTTTCCCTTAGATTGTCAAATTAAAAAATGACAACAACCAACACAGCAAGAGCTGTCTGGTATGAATGAAATAAAAATTATACCTATTTTTTTTTGCCAGATTAGCAAAAAATATATTTTTTGGTGTGCTGTAGAATTTTAGTAATTAGTTTATGTGTGCCATGAGATGAAAAAGGTTGAAAATCATTGGCCTAGAGGCTCAGTATAAGCTTGAGATTAACACTGATATTAAAACAAATGCTTGTGAAATGTATCAACTAACTTGCCTTTTCCTTTTATTCTCTGGCACCAGACAGATGCCTTCTTTACTCCTGGGAAGCTCACATACAGTTTTCTTCTATGCTCTTTCTCTTAAAGATGCTTTCTCCAGCAGCAGCTGGCCTGAGATCAGGTTCTTATCATGGTGAACTGGGACAAATAGCTCCCCTAGTCCCTTTTCCCCAGAACATTTACCCTTCTGATCAGGGCCAAAGCAGGCTGCCTGAATCCCCAACAGGTGGCCTGGAAGAAGATTTGGAGGTCCATTCAAGTGTTAACTACAGATTTTTGCTGTGTGGCAGTAGAAAAAGGCAGTCCACCTACCAGGTATACCTCTCACTCATTAGAACTATCTTGTCATGTCTCCTCTCACCTGGGAAGATTCAGTAGACATTAATGAGATTCCGCATCTGACAGTGGGCAATATACACAATAAGCCAGACTTGCTCAGCATGCATCGATTTAGCTCACTTTAACTTACATTCGTTTAGGCATGCCCATCAGCATAGGTGCTACATTTCTAGTGCATGTCATTTGCACATGCCATCAGCACAGACTCTAAAGGAAGCTGAAAATCTTATTATGTCATAAAACTGGAGCTGCCAGACTCAGCAAAGTAAAATACAGAAAATCCAGTTAATTCGAACTTTAGCTAAACAATGAATAATTTTTAGTATAAGCGTGCCCCAAATATGATATCTCACTTGGTAACTCTACATGCAATATAATTATCTGAATTTGGTAAAAGATATTAAGCTCTCCCTAATATCAACCAGTTAGTAGGTCAGCTTGATTTGATGTAAATACTAGTGAGAAGATGTGAAAAGATGGGCTTTTCAGCCTCATTTCACCTCTAACCAAACTGACTCTATTCCCTAGCTGCAGTATACTTATGAAATGGGGATAATGATAATTTTATATTCTCCCCTTATAAGGGGCAGAATATAAAGGTGAGAATCAACTAAGTGAACAGAAGTGAAATAATTCTAAAAACCAAATACAAGACAACATTGTCCGTAAGTCAGTACTTACCTGTATGTTTTTAATAAAGGAAGTTGACATGTTACTTTTTCAAATAGAAATCAAAATTTATCTGTTTCAAATTAGTGAACATATCACATTCACTGCTCAAAACACTTCAGTCTGTTTCTACCCGAACCACTCCACTTAACTATTATTGTAAAGGCCACAAAGGTTTCCTTAAATAAACTAAGTAAATCCCAAACCTGTATTCTTCATTACTTAACTCTGTTCATTTAGTTCACTACACTTATTACAACATGTAATAGCTGTGTTATACATTTATCCACTAGCACTTAGTCTGCCTGGCATACCACAGATGTTCATTCAGTAAATACGTTGCATGAGTAAATAAACAAAGGTCACTTACCAGTCCTCATCTAGCTTGTCCTCTGTGGTAGACACTATGATAGCCACCCAGATCCCCGTTCAATGAAACAACTGTCCCACCTGCTAGGAGTGCTGTCAGCAAACAGCATTCAACCGCCAGTTTCTCCAGATACTGCCTCAGCTGCAGGAGCCACCTCCCCCAAAGTCATGCTCCTTCTTAGGGTGGCCCATATTCCAATGGAAGTCTAATGACCTGGCCTTTTGGCTTAACTCAGGACAGCTCTAACAGACCATTCTAGCTCCAGAGCTCCCTTTGGGGTAGCCAAGTGTGTTGTTTGGACTACATGCAGGCTCCATTTCTCCTGCTAATCCTCCTTCTGACCCATGACTCCTGGATAAATATCCTACACATGGCACTTCTTTCCCCAGTCTGCTTCCCAAGGAATTCAACCTGGAACATTCTCACAACACGATTTTATACAGATGAAACTGCCTCTTTGAAGCAACCTCCTGCCAGGGTTTTCATCCATTGCCAGTCTTCTTTCCTTTTTCAAAGCGTAAGATGCTAGATGGACAAAAAGCCAGTCCTGCTCCTCTTCTTTTTTTTTTTTCTCAGTACTCTCTCTTAGTTGATCTCAACCATTCCCATATTTCTTGATATTAAGAGTTCCCACACTGATCTCTAACACACACTGCTCTCCTAAATTTCACACTTGTACAACCAACCGTTCACTTGAATGGCGTCCCCATTTGGTGGCACCATTGGGAACCAGGGACACCCTCACTGCCTTTCAGTCAATTCTTTGCATTCTGGCTACTGATTTTTTAAAAGCATAAATTAAACCATATTATTCATCTGCCTCACTGACTTTCCATTATATTTATGGATAAAAATTTAGATCATTTTTCATAATCTAGAAGTAGATGAAATACTTTTCATAATAGTGAATATTCACATTTCATACACAATCATATATATGCATAATTATTCAAATTGGGAATCTTTTGAGAGTGAAACAAAGTATTATTAATAATCACTCCAGGAAAACAGACAATCAGAACTACCCTAAACAACCGATGACATATGTTCATTCTAGGTATAAGGTGTTCACTGCGCTGTTTTCAACCTCTGCACTTACAGAATACCTACACATAGTTTTAATGTCCTAATGTTCACAGCCTTTGTGTTGATTTAGGTCCCAAATGATATAATGGTAAAAAATGTAGCATCTACATTTTGTGTGTGAAACCCATAGAGGTCCCATGGAGCCATGGTATTTAACCAGCCTGGTGCTCCACAGCCTTTGGGGCTTTTTGGCATCACCTCTGGAATGTTTTCAAAATGCAGGACTACTGGACCTTTCCAGAACCACAGAATCAGAATGTCTGGGCATAGGCCAGAAAGTTTTTGGAAAACTTTCCCAGGGTGAGAACCATTGTACTACTCTTTGATAAGCAGTGTTGCAGCCACTTTTTAAATTAAAGGGAAACATAAACATTGATTCTGTACCCTTTGACCAGTGCTTGGCTTTACTTTAGAATATTCAAGTAAGAATAGAATTTTTTGAGTAGTAAGGATAGGAAAAACATGACTGGCAAATGCTGATTATTAAGATGGAGGATTCATTACATGGTTGTTCATCCCTACTTCTCCATATGCTTGAAAATTTTGATGATCAAAAGCTTAAAAATTGCTGGAAACAGCCTAAGTGCCCATCAGTAAATGAGTGGATCAAAAAACTATGGTACATTTACACAATGGAATACAACGCAGCAGAAAGAAAGAAGGAGCTCCTACCCTTTGCAACAGCATGGATGGAACTGGAGAGCATTATGCTAAGTGAAATGAGCCAGGCAGTGAAAGACAAATACCACATGATCTCACCTATAATTGGAACCTAAACAACAAAATAAACAAGCAAGCAAAATATATCCAGACACGTTGAAATAAAGAACAAACTCACAGTAACCAGAGGGGAGGGCGGAGGGAGTAATGGAGCAAAGAAGGGGAAGGGTTATTAAGAAACATGTATAAACGACCCATGGACAAAGACAATGGGGGGCAGGATGAGAGGATTGAATGTGGGAGGGGAGGGTGGGTAGGGCAGGCAAAAGTAATGCAGGGGAAATGAGGAAAACTGTAATTGAACAATAAAAAAATAAAATCACATTTTCAGGATATACCTAATAATATATAACAGGCCTCTGTTTTACCATGCAATGTAGATAAAATTTAAGAAAAAAAGGCTTAAAAATAAGAGTCAGTGGTAAAACACACAAATAAATAATAGACTGATGACCTAAAATGACCATGTACAGCTTATTATACTAATATTTCTCAAATAACTTCAACTTAGACCTCCTCTTGCCACTATCCTTATTTCAGGACTTTATCTCTTACCTGAAATCTGAGTTTACTTTTTAACTCACTCTGATATCTCCTAATGAATGTATTCATTCATTCACTCATTCTTTGAAATATCTTTAGAAAGCACATCTATTTGTAAGAACTAGGATATGTCAAGAAGGTAGTATCCTCTCACTGCTGCCAAAGCTGGTTTTGTAAGTCATAAATATGATCAGGCCATTCCCGAGGAAAACGAAACAAAACTATCATTCGTGACAGGATTGGCATACTTTCTATGTCAGGTAATAAATATCTTAAGCTTTGTGGGCCAAAAGCTCTGTCACAACTACCCAATTCTACCATTGTAATGCAAAAGCAGCCACAAACAATTCATAATCAAATGTGCACAGATGTGTTCCAATAAAACTGTATTTACAAAAACAGGAGGCAGGCTGGAACTGACACACTAACATAGTCGGCCAACCTAATGTAGGTTAACCCAATTCCTTAAAACGATAATCCAAGGGTCTCAACAATCAAGTTCCTTTATAATAGTAATCCAAGGTTCTAAATAAATATGAACCCAAAAGGCTCTTAACAGCTGTATTTCCTGCCACAATACCATGCTCTGGAATCTGCTCCTTATGTTTTGTATTGCCATAGACTTGATAAACTTTTGGTGGAGCACATATCGATACTCCAATACCTGTAACAGATATTACTCTCCACATGTAGCCTTTGCTAGATTTCTATATGTACCCTGAATCCTGGCAGAGTTAACACCTCCCCAAACATATATTGAATGTGTACACACTGCTATGAAGGTACTTATTACATATCACACATTCTCTAACTTCTATATCCACACCATCACCTGTAATCAAAAGGTCTATCGAGGGCATTTTTGGGTGCTCAAAAATACGAATGAACAGCACTGTGGACACTGCCACTTCTGCCTCTCAGAGCAGACACTGTGCTTCTTTTAGTAAAGGACAACTGAACAGTACAATGGTCCCCCCTTATTTGTGGCAGATACTGTCCAAGACTGGATGCGCCATGCCACAGAGAGTACCAAACCCTACATACACTATGTTTTTTCATATACAGACATATCTACGATAAAGTTTATGGATCAGGCACAGTAAGTGATTAACAATAACTTATAATAAAATAGAACAACTATAATAATATACTCTAACAAAAGTTAGTGAATGTGGTCACTCATGTCAGGGGATCCCTGGATGAAATCTTCCTCTCTGCTCAATGCTTTCTGGCACAACATGCAGCCAACAGTTGGAGTACATTCTCTGTTCATGTCTCCCGCCCATAAATTTAATGCCTTTTGTTCTTAACGAAGCACTTGTTACACATTGTGACTGTAACTTCTGCAGTCTGAGAGCAAAACTAGCACAGATTTTCTTTTCTTTCTTCACAATTTCAAGGACAGGCAATTCCTTCTTACAGAGCTTAACAACTCCAACATGTGAATTTGTTTCTTAGTAAGTCGAGAACTTTCACCTCTTCACTTAAGGCAAGCACTTCCTGGCTTCTCTTTGGCATATCAGAGTTGCCAGCATCACTGTTCTTTTGTTTTGGGGCCATTATTAAGTAAAATAGGAGTTGCTTATACATAAGCACAGTGATACTGCCACAGTTCATCTGATAACCAAGATTGCTACTTTTCTTAATCCTCGCCTGAGGATTTTTTTTATTGCTTTTAGAGAGAGAGGAAGGGAGAGAGAAAAACATCGATGCTTCTCCTGCACACACCTGGACCAGGGATCCATGCACCCCTACTGGGGATCAAACCTGCAACCCAGGTATGGGCCCTGACTGGGAACTGAACCTGCAACCTGGGAGGACACTCCAATTGAGCCAGATCAGCCAGGGCCTGAGATCACTGTTAAGTGAATAATGGGCGTGGACCATATACAGCATGGAAACGCTGGACAAAGGGATAATTCACATGCTGGAAGGACAGAGGGACAGGGTGAGATTTCATCATACTACTTCAAACAATGAACAATAAAATAGAACAAGAGACATGGAAATAAAGAACAAACTGACAGTAACCAGAGTAGGGGAGGGGAAAATGGGGGGAAGAAGGGGAAGGATCACCAAGGAACATATATAAAGGACCCATGGACAAAGTCTGGGAGGAGGGGATTGAATGTAGGAGGTGGGGGGGGTAGGGCAGGTGAGAATAATGGGGGGGGGGATGGAGATAACTGTAATTGAACAATAAAAAAATAAAAGTTACAAATTATTTACAGAATTGTTTATTTCTGGAATGTTCCCTGGATATTGGAATGTGGATAACTGAAACCTCAGAAAGCAATGGATAAGTAGGGACTACTATACTGACATACTGACAATACTAAACCTTTTTTTCCTTAAAAGCCAAAGTAAAAAATATGCAGAAATAGGACTTCATGGAAATTAAAAGCATGATTCATATGCACTTTAAGCACATGCTTTGTTCTAAAGTTATTCCTTTAGTCTTTTTTTTTTTGTCAAGACCCCAATGAGCTTTCTGACCACATTTTCTCCTCACGCACAGCAACCTAAAACAGGCTACGTGAAAGGGACAGTGAGAGGTCAGGTTATTCATCACTTTTAATTTAGGAAGAAACATTTTTAACATACCAACAAAAATAAAGGAGAAATAATTCTATTTTTAGGGACCTCAAGAGAAAATGATTTTACAACTTCCTCTGGTAATCTGTTCTAATGCTTAATAAATTTTGCTCTCAGAAAATAATCATTATCCCTTATACTACAGAATAAAATGATTTTTTTCTTGTCCTGTTCTCAAGGGAGATGGAAAGCAGCACACATTACATCTCCGAGAGACCTGAATATATTTTAAAACTTAATGAAATTATCCCTAACTTATCTGCCCTCATCCTCTAGAATTTTTACTGCTTAAAGCAATAATCCTGGTTTCAAAATGCAAAGTGTTTGAAACTTAACTCCAAATATTTATTTTTCTGGTTTAAACTACTGATACTAAATAACTGCTTCTACTGCCTTTCCCTACAGTTTAAAAATAAGAATTATTCATCAGAATATAAAATTCTAACTATTATTTAAATGGAATTTTTAAAAATTAGAATTTAAAATACAACTCCTAATATTTGTTTAGCCCCTGAGCAATAATGTTCTCCCAACAAAGGTGTTTTTAAACCTGATAATACACAGAAGAGTCTCCAAATATCCATTTTTATATAGTAACATGTAATTGAAAATAAATAATATAGTGTTATCTAAAGTGGGAGGTTGAAAGCTCGGTACATTGTAATCACTCAGCTTGAATATGAAAAACACATGGCAGGCAATGGTGACAGTTTGCAGGGTACATTTCATCCGTATTTAAACCACTCTAGTTCAATTTAATCAGAAGGCCAAAGGGATGACATGGAGGAAGAAAACTCTTATTTGTGTCTAGGTCTCATTCTTCACTTATTTTTTACTTTTCCAACCTAAAGAAATTTTCACTTTAAAAGAATAATCTTATCTTTATCATCCAAGATGGAAATATCTTCTATTATTTTATTATACTTTATTATATAACACAAAAGTTAGAAAAATACACTGCTCGATATGATTTCAAAGTTTTAAGGTTAAAATGTCCTATGTCTAATCGTGATGCTGCAAGTACAGATAAAATCTTTTGACCAAAAACCAGCAGCACATAAAATATATTTAACTGGCATACTGTACCAAAATTAAGACATCTGTAAACATACATATGAATAAAGCTCTATTAAGTAAAATTGACACGTGATTATCTTAAAAGACTAGAAAACTACTGTGCAGAGATCAGTGCCTCTCAAAGTGGATACACTTCAGAATCACCTGGGAAGCTTTTAAAATTATATTAATACCTGAACCCTATCACCCAGAAATTTTGGTTTGTCTGGTTTGGGTCCTGGACAATAATTATGTTTATAAGTTGGCTAAATAATTCTAACACACAGCGAGGGATATAAACCTCTGATGGAGCTAGACAACAGAAAACATTATATAAATATGCAAAAAAAAAGGGAAGAGAAAGAAAAATAAAGAAGAAAAATGGTTTTGTATTCAGCATGCATTGGAACTGGCATATCCCTCCAGTCTTAAGGCAAGTCCAATTCAAGAAAGAGAAACCTATTTACATTCAAGAAAAATGGAAGTTTATTGGCAGGAAGGAGTAAATGTGTAGCGGCAAGTGCACTGAAAGAATAGGCCCATGAGAAATGAAGTCATCAGTGACTAGTTTCTCTGATTCTCTTAGGAACCAAATGATTTATTGTTTCTACTTTTCTATTCACTCCATTCCCATTCCTAAGGTCTGGATTCTACCATCTTCCTACAATTTAACATTTTGTTCAATCCTTGGAATGTAAAAGCCCTAGTTTCACCAGCAGGTTACTCAAGTTCATGTTCAATTCTAAATTCCAAGAACAGCAAATCTGTCTGTCCTTGCTTGAATTAACCATGCTCCTGATTTTGTGTGTGTGTATGCTAAGAGATATGCCCAAACAATTGCTCCGTTCATCAGCACTATTCCTGACAGAACATGTGACCAATCTGACCATCTCTCATCTTTGCTTTAATTTTTTTTTCTTGAAAAAATGTAGAGTGGCATCCTGGTGTTGGAAGCTTTAAGTAAAAACAGTTAAAAATATCTTTAAGTAAAAACAACATCTAAAACAATGGCTAGGAAATAAGTAGTCATATTATTTAACTATATTTTCAGTATTCATCATATTCTTTCCAGAGTATCACAGGCCACTGCTAGCTATATTGCTAAATATAGCAATAGAACCTAAATGGCAACTTGTTCTCTCAAGTCTGCATTAAAAATCCTAATTTATTTTACACTTTTGAAATGATTAGAAGGAGGCTAATGTCTTTTTCAGGTTGGTTTGTAGCTAAATGCACAGCCATGATTCCTTGAACATGGGGCACAGAATTTTTACCACCTCTGTATGTCTTACACCCAGAACATGGAAGGGGTAAATGCTGAATAATGTTCAGCAACTTGATATCAGTAGTAATATGCCAGCTTGACTGCATTAATAATAAGTAAATAGAGTCATTCTGAATAAAAGTTAGTGTCAAAAGTCTATAGATCCTTAGTGAATAATTTTAAGTTATGAAAAAAGAAAGCACTTAAGCTGTACATTTAGAATGGTAAAAAGAAATGGAGGAGATGTCAGTGAACTTGATTATTCCCTTTTAGTTAAAGTAATTCACAATAGCCGAGTGCTGGAAACAACCTAAGTGCCCATCTACAAATGAGTGGATCAAGAAACTATGGTACATTTACACAATGGAATTCTACGCAGCATAAAGGAAGAAGGAGCTTATACCTTTTGCAACAGCATGGATGGAACTGGGGAGCATTATGCTAAGTGAAGTAAGCCAGGCGGTGAGGGACAAATACCATATGATCTCACCTTTAACTGGATCATAATCAACAAAAGCAGAAAGCAAGCAAAACATAACCAGAGACATTGAAATTAAGAACAGTGTAACAATAGCCAGGGGGGAGTGGAGAGGGGACAATGGGGAGAAGGGTTTTCAGGAATCACTGTAGAGGACACATGGACAGAACTAAGGGGGAGGAGGGAGGATGCAAATAAGTGTAATTAAACAACAATAAAGTAATTATTAAAAAACGACTATTTTATAAAAGTAATCACTATCTTAGTATCAAAATGATAATTTTTATTCCAAGTTACTCTGTTACAGCCATAAATCACTCAATCCACACTTCCGCAATAGCAGCTATTTTTATCCCCCCCCACATAGAGAGACCTTACATATCACTTCTAGGTTATCCCTGTGTGTTTTTTTTTATTGCTACTGTAAGTAGACTTTTTTCCTACCCAATTTTCTAATTGGTAATCATTGGTATAAAAGCTTTGAATTTGAATAATGACTTTATATCTAAGAACCTTGTTAAATTATGTTACTTATAATAATTCATAGGCTCTCTTGGACTTACTACATAGATTAATCATATTGGCTACATATATGGGCAGCTTTACCTCTTCTAATTCTAATCTTTTCTTGTTTTATTACATACACTAAAATGCTGTATAGAAGCAATGATTCTTGACTTTCCTATACTGTTGCTTACTTTAAAACGGTGATGATTGTCCGGCACCTCTACCTGTAGCAATGCTAGAGTGCTTATTAGCATAGCTAATACCTACTTGGATTCCCTTAAGGAAGGCACTAATGTATTCAACATACATTACTCTGCATATTATACAATCAAGGTTATTATGCTTACAATTTTATCTTAATGAGGCTTTGTTAATAATTAAGAAATCATGCATGATTCATTGTCTGCTATCACCGTGACAGTCACTGAAAATTTGGTTAATTTATACATTCCTAATAAAAACCT